>NDGM011191822.1:0-10707 GCA_002564305.1 Octomys mimax | reverse complement strand
TTTTTTTTTTTTTTTTAGACTTATTTATTTATTTGGTACAGAGTCTCAGTACACAGCTTGGACTCATAGTGACCCTCCTTGTCTCAGCCTCCCCAGCGCTGGGATTACAGGTGCACTACCATGCCTGGTTTCAGTGGCTGGCTCGGCACAGGGCCAGTACAGCGTGCGGTACCAGGGATTAAACCCAGGTCCTTGTGCTTGCCAGGCAGGAGCTTAGATCATTGAGCTATCTCCCCAGCTCAGAATGATTTTCATTTTTAAAAATAATTATACTTGATTTTAATCATAACAGAACACTACCATTGATTTGCTAGCTGGCATTCTCAGTCTAGATTCTGTAGACTAATATACCTCCAGTAAACCTCAAATTTTTGTAAGCTTCTCCTCTGCATTCTTCTCATGTAGTATTCCTTTAAGGAAAAGTGGGAACAAGAAAGTCACTTTGTTTTTCAGGAACTTTTTTAAAAGTCTGTTTTTATACCAGCCATATCTCCCTGCCTATCTTTTTGATCAGTGAGATGTATGATAAGATTAATAACTATTATGAATAATTACTGCCTACAGTGCCTTTCACCAACCATTATGAAGGAGATGACCTTCCTTTCACAAAATATTATGAACCAAGTACACAGTGAATGTCCAGACACTCCTCTAAAATACACCAAAGTATAATTCTCTCCAGGTTCTCAGTCAGAGGAGCCAAGGAAGAACAGAATGTTATATCTGAAGGCAAAAACAGAGAGTCCCTGTCATAAAAGGAAGAAAACTAAAGCACAGGGAAATGAGATGACTTTCTGGTACTTCATAGGTTGTTAACTAGCTTCAAGGCTAACAGCCTGATCTGTTCGTATGCACTTACGTAGGCAGCACTGACTTTTCTACCCAAACACCAACCACTTATAGTTCTTTATTCATAGGGCTGTTTTACCAAGGTGCTGGGTAACTTGAACTTAACATCAAAGAAGTGAATAACAATTTTACTCTTTAACTGGTAAGTTCCAACTGTTCCTTATTTCTAGCATTAAAATTATTTGATCTCTATACTCCAATTCCTAGAAACAAATTCTATGACTAGAAAAATTGATGTCATATCAATCTGATCTATTTTGTTACGGGCTATGTGAGTAGGATGCATGAATTTGGGATGTAGGGATCAAGACCCAGAAGGGCTTTGATTTTGCTCTATAGGAGGCAGAGTTGCTACATGAACTTCTTCCCAGAACAGAAAGTAGAGTGTTTGTGCACCCTCAAATGGAAGGTGCAGTTGATAACTTTGGAAATCCAACAGGGAGGCCGTAGTGGCTACAGATGAAAAGTGACAGTGAACGGAACACTAGTAATCAACACAACATGTCTCCTCTAACACTCTGTGCTGGGAAGAAAAGCTCACATTAGACAGAGCCCAGGGAGATCGTCTGACTGGGGCCCCTGGGTCTCAGGAAAGCAGATTATCTCAGTGAGGGATCTATGCAAAACTGTTTTTTCTTGTGAGTCTGCACACTCTTCAGAGAGCAGTGTGATGACTGCTTCTTCAGCCCTGGCTCTGTACGGACAGAAGCTCCAGTCTGAACCTGAACCCACAGCACTGGCTTGAATAATGGTGATGTGGTGACTCTTAATCTGGTCTCATGCTTGCATCTGATTTGTGAGATGATCTGAGAGTTCTTGTGGCTTTGCCGTTGAGTTTTCTTTTCTCTTTTCTGTTTTGTCCCTACCATTGTAGTTGCCTAGCAACAACAGACAGACAGTAATAGCGAGGATTCTAAAACTCTAAGGACGAGGGGTAGTTGAGGTCTGCTCCAAGGACAGTGGACCAAACTTGAGATGGGAGAATGTTACAGTGCCAACTTTGTAGTCCCACACTCAGAAAACTCAGAGAGCTACAGGTGAGTTTCCGATTCCTCTTCTTCCAAAAATAATTCATGGGGATTCCTAGATGAAATAACCTTCACTCAGTGCTTCAAACATAACTTTCCTTTGAAGTCTGTGGAGAAACATCAAACAGACTTTTTCCTTTACTGAAGAGTGACCTTTTCCTTGCATGAGGCTATCTTCCCACATCATAGGTCAAGGCCTGACACACAATAGGTTTGAGTAGATACTTGTTGGATGAATAAAATGTACTTCATGTGCATGTCTCAAAATCATTTACCTCTCCAACCATTTTACTAGTGTGGGAAGAGCTAGGGTGTACTGAGCCAGCCCTCTCTCGAATCACTGATACACAATATCACACCACCACTCTGTCAAAGGTGGGTTGTTCATTCTCTACAAATTCCCCAAATAAAAATACAAATCAACCATGACTCTAAGTACAAGTATTAAAGTCTAGCTTACTTTTAAAAAAATCTTTTATTTATTTGGTACAGTGTCTCACTACCCAGCTCAGACTCATAGTGAGCCTTCTGTCTCCATCTCCCCAGAGCTGGGATTACAGGCATGGGCC
This sequence comes from Octomys mimax, assembly GCA_002564305.1. NCBI lineage: Eukaryota > Metazoa > Chordata > Mammalia > Rodentia > Octodontidae > Octomys > Octomys mimax. Next base: position 8,261 of record NDGM011191822.1, on the reverse strand, counting down.
ACCACTTCCAGTTTCAGTGGCTGGCGAGGTGCAGTGCAGGGCTGCCACGGCATGTGGTACCAGGGATTGAACACAGGTCCTTGAGCTCTTCAAGCAGGCTCTTAGACCACCAAGCTACCTCCCTGGCCCCTAAAGTCTAGCTTACTTATAGTCAATCACTGCAAAATTTGTTGACTCAATACTTCTTTCTCCTTCAAATGTGAAAATACTTTTCAATTAGAATTTCCTCTTAGGACTGAGGAGATGACTTGGTGGTCTAAGCACCTGCCTGGCAAAGACAAGGACCTGAGTTTGATCCCCAGTACCTCATCCCAGGCAGTCCCTGAAACTGGGCATGGTGGCACATGCCTGCAATCCCAGCACTGGGGAGGCTGAGACAGGGGCATCACTATGAGTCTGAACTGCATAGCAAGACCCTGTAACAAACAAACAAATAAAAAAAATCATTTTTTTAAAAAAGAATTTTCTTTCGAACCTTAAAAGAGGGACTTTTCCCTTCACAGTGAACAAGTTGTCTTTGGAGATGATTATCTTCTCAGGTGCTCACCACATCTGTGGGTCTAAAAACATAGTTTCTTAGGGCCAGCCAAATTGCTCAGTAGATTAAGCACCTGGAGGCAGGCACAGGGACTGGGGCTTCAATCTCCAGAGCCGCCATGCTGGCTCTGCCCCTGGGGCTCACTGAGACTGCAGTTGAAACTGGGTGTGGTAGAGCGCGCCTGTAACCCCAGCTTTTGGGAGGCTGTACACAGGCGGATCACTGTGAGTCTGATCTAGTAGTGAGATCCTGAATACTCTGAAGACCCTTCCCTGAAATACAAAAGGAAAAAAAATTAGTTTCTTTATGTGAATTATGAAATTTGCTTTTAACCTTGGGGTTTTGGCCCATAAATGCTATGGGAAATCCATGAATATTCTGATGTTCGATAGAAGCTGTCATTTCTAGATGCAAGACCCTCAAACAATAATCTTTGGGAGGGAGAAAGGATTTTTTTTTGTCTGTTAAAGCAAATAAAATTTAGCAAGCAGTCTTTTATTTAATATCCACGAGCAAATTACCTACAGAGATGACCTGTCAGTGCATGGACAGCGGAGAAATGAATGCAGTGTTGCCAAATGGAGGGAAACGCCCAGTCCCGAGCAGCTTGGACCTGAATGGCGCAGCAGCAAGTACAAGAGCAGGCTGCTGTTCTCACTGGAAATCACCATTCGGGTCTTTGTCTTTCTGGTTCATGGAGCTGAGCATTTTGTGTGGGGAAAGTAGGCTTTGGGGACAGGATTCAAGGAGTGAGACTCTTTTTGTTTTAATTTGATTTTATTTTCTTGTGCAACCCTTTTTGATCCTGAGGTGGGTTTCATTTGGCTCCTATACTTGTGAGCTGTAACCAACTAGTTTGCTATGACTTTTTCCCTCTCCTCCCCTTCTCCTGCCCTTGAGACAGACTTTTCCCACAGGTTACATAGGCTGGGTGAGAACTTACTCTTGAACTGTCTAAGGAACAAAAGCATTTTCCCAGGAAATCCTCTGCTGTAAGAACTGGATTCCTAATACTTTATTTTGAAATCAATTTCATTAAAATGGTTTATTCACATGAGCTAATTTTTGACTACTGTTCCAATTCAGCATGAAATGTATGGAATAAAAGTTTAGAGATCAGATAGACACGTCACTAAAAGAAAGAGCCCAACCCACTTTTTTTTTTTCTTTGAGACAGGTCTCACTGCATAGTTCAGGCTGGCCTTGAACTCACAGGGATCCTCTTGCCTCATCCACCCAAGATTTGGATTATAGGCATATACCACCACACCTGGATCTTATACTCTTATAAAACATAGAAAAAAACCCCTTCTGATCTAGTAGTTTTATACATGATATTATTATTTCATATAATAGAAATTTAAAGTAGGCTTTCCAATTTCTCCATTAACCTTGAGGTTAAAAATAATTCCACAACTCAGCCTCAAAAACAAATTCCAATTTGTTTTCATCACAAAACTAATAGGCTTTCTAAACTTTTCTTTAACTATTGTACAACATGCTTTCTCTCTGTGTGCTAATTTACTATGGTTACTTTGAGACTGTGACTCGTGACACTTAGATATTATTGTCAGGTATCCAAACATTTCCACTTTCAATCAGCAGTTCTATTACAGGCATTATTAAAAGAGTGTAGTTGCAAACACTAGTTTCTGTGGTGCATTTATCACACATCTGAGCATGTACACAAGAATCTTACGTGCATAGTGTTTCTGTTTTTGTTGGTCTCATTCAGTGACTGAATTGCTTTCTTGGCTTGTCACTGGGAGGATAAAAAAGAAACAAGTCATGGTTCTTGCTCTCGATAAAGGTATTACTGAGAAAATCCAAAAACACAGTAGACCAATAATTATATACATCATGAAACATAATAAAGGATGTAAGACACAGACGTCCAAAACCTGAAGATGAAATACAGAGACAAGTTGTCCTTCCAGTTGGTAGGCTCAAAGCAGCTCAGGAAAAGGCAGCACTAAGGTGACATTGTAAAGAAATGGCAAGACGTCCAAAGACGGTGAAGAGAACACGAGCCTTCTTGGAGGAGGAAATCCCTTTCTAAAAGCATGAACACATACTCTGGAGGCAGTAGGCAACATGGGTGGTGAAAATAGCAATTCTGTGAGGCATACCCATAGAAGATAGGATGAGTTTGAAAGTAAGAGGACCTAGTTTATTAAGGCCCTTCAAAGAAATTCTTTGGTTTGTGCAGAAATTTTCATGCTGTTCTCTAGTTCATAACAAAGAGGTGCTATCAAGTAGAAAACATTAAAATCCTGGGTTCTGTTGATTTCAAGATGATGCAAGAAAAGCAATTATATCTCTAAGAATTCAGTGTCTCCTTCCACTGAGAATTTAATTAATGTTGCTCAGAAATCGCTGATTACTGTGAACACTTTAAGTGGCTCTAAATTGTTTGAAAAGTAGATAAATTTGGATGCATGTATAGAAACACAAAAGTTAGTATTCTTTTGGTAGACAGTGGAATAGGAAACACCTTGAGATTTTGAAGTGAAACTTATTCATTGATAACAGAATGGAAGGTACTAGATCTATGAAGTTTATTAAATTATTTGCTTATTAATTCAATAAATATTTACTGATCATCTTGTCCCTCCATGAAGTGAAGGTAGAAGTAGCAAAGCATGATAAAAAAATATCCTAGATTCAAGAAATTTACCTTGTCAGCTAAGATACAATAAATAAAATAAATAAGCATAATAAATATGCAGTATGTTTGAAAATACTAAGTACTGTAAAATAGTTAAGAGGTTCAGTTTTATGGCACATTCCAATAAGATATAGCCCATCCCACTAAGAAGGAGATTTGGAAGAAGACAAAAAGTGTAAGAATAAGATAAGTGATAAGATGTGGAGAAAATATTTCTAAGGTTTTAGCATGCCCTAGAAACCCAGCAAAGAAATATCTCTATTTCCTTCCTTCCTTCCTTCCTTCCTTCCTTCCTTCCTTCCTTCCTTCTTCCTATATTTCTTTTCCTTCTGCAGTGCTGGTGATCAAACCCAGGGTTTTATGCATGCTAGGAAAGCACTCTGCCAATGACTAATAGCCCCAATCCATGATAAAAGTATTTCAAAGAGGGAATGATGAAACATGTCAAAAGCTCTCAAGTAAGATGAGCACTGGAGACAGTAATGTGGCGTTATTTGGTGAATTTTCCAAAAGCAGTTCCTGTGCAGTGGTACTACTCAGAGACTGATTGAAATGGCTTTAGTCAGAGAGAGAGAGAGAGAGAGAGAGAGAGAGAGTTAGAGAGAGAGAGACAGAGAGAGAGAAAGAGAGAGAGAGAGAGAGAGAGAGAGAGAGAGGCTGATGAGTGGAAGAGAAAAGAAAAAGGGGGAAAGAGGAAAGCAAAGGAACTGAAGGTCATGAGAGCATAGTTTTGCCATGAAGGTGGTCAGCCTAAGCAGAAGCTAAAGGAGCAAGAGGGTTCAAGCTGCAATAATAATGTTTGTAAGCAAATGATGGAGGGAAAGAGAAAGAGACAGACAGAGACATAGACACAGAGAGACAGTGTAGGACATGAGAATTCTCGGAGTCTTCTTTCATAGGAGAAAATGCTTTTCTCTCTTTCCTTTTTCTTTCTTTAGTTGAAATAAAAGATTCTGCAGGTTTCCAGAACAGATTGTACTGTTCAGACTGGTTATTCTCAAGAGAGCCTTTAAAGTCTATTTTATCTTCCTGGAGTAAAGTTTACATTCCATTATTTTTATTTCCTTTTGAAATGTCCAAAATTTGACATTTGGAGGAAACACTTGAAAAAACTTATCTTACATGTACAGCATAACAATCTATTTGATACGAGGTGTGCATGTACCTGCCTAAAATAAAAGTTTGAAATTCTAAACTCATATTTTTTTTTTTTTAGCACAGAGTCTGAAAATTCAGCGGCAGATGTAGAACAAAACAATGAAGTATTGGTAAGAAATAATCTTTGTATGATTCCTTTTTTCCACAAGAAAAATCAATAGTTAGTAAAACTGTGATTTAATTTAAGAAACACTGAGGTTTCCTTGGTATCATTTAGTTTTCACAGTTTACTAGTAAGTAAACTTTAAAAAATAAAATGGGGAATGTTCATAGCTAAGCAGAAGACAGGTGGAGCGGGTGGAGCCCTAGGGCAGTGTTGCTGCTGGGCTACTCAGATGTTAGGTGAGGGAAAAGGAGGACTTGCCCACCTCAGGGAGTGAGAAAGGCTGCTCTGTTCTCTGCAGCCTCACCATGCCAGGACTTCCTGGGATATTCTGTAGCATTTGCTTGTAAATGAGGCAATCTGGGACTCGGGCCTGTTGCAGATCTAGTACCTTAAAGTACTTAGCTTAGACTGGGATTAAGTTATGGCCTATTTTGTTTAGCTCAGGTTTAAACTACAGCCTATCTCAGCTTGTTCATTCTCTTTCAAGTGAGTTGGTGGCACACAAGGCTCCGACCTTTGAGTGCTTCCCCTTCTAGGGTTTTTTGATGCCCAGGGAAAGCTAGGTCTGTCTGCCAGAGCCCCTACTGGGCCCCTCCATTGGCAGAGATAAAACTGAGTGAGGCGTAGTATGGTGTGGAAGCTGCCTGGTGGGTTCATGGAGGCTCACGGCACCAGTTCCCATTCAAGGACCTGCAAGACTTTCCCTTAAAGATAGTACTCCCTCAGCTTCTTGTTTTCAGGTTTAGCACTCCACCTAGATGGACTGTAGACAATTCTTCAGTCTTTAGACTCCATGCAGAGACATTTCTGGAGTAATCTTTCAACTCTAAGGCAGCAATGGTGTGTAAAAGAAAGTTCAGAGAACTAGTATTTAAGACCAGGCACATTCAGGGTAGTAAACCATAGACAGGACTAGGATGCAGAAAACTTGGAATCAGACCCAGATTCACCTCCTGCAAGCTGTGTGATGAGAGAGAAGTCTTTTGAACTCTTCGAGTCTTATTTTCATCTATAAAATATTATTCCACATCAAATAATATATCTAAATGTGAAAATCATTGATAAAGTACTTAGAAATGTATAGAAGGTAGCTGTGGTGGCACATGCCTGTGCTCCCAGCACTTGGGCACTGAGAACAGAAATCTGTCCCAAGCCCAGCCTGGGCTACATAGTGAATTCAAGGTCACGGTTCACTATGAAGTAAGACTGTCGGTGCCGGTGAGATGGCTCAAAGGGATAAGCACTTCCCTGGCAAGCGCAAGTTACTAAATTCAATCCCCAGTTCCAGAGAGAGAGAGAGAGAGAGAGAGAGAGAGAGAGAGAGAGAGAGAGAGAGAGAAATTATCACAAAATAAGTAAGAAATATAGAAGAGTATAGTGCTTTGGAATTGATAGTATTCGAATAAGGGCCTCTGTTTCTTGTGGTGTTTTGGTAGTTCTGGTCTTCCACTCACACCCCACCATCACTGGCACAGAATGATCCATTCCTTCATGAGATGCATATCCAGAGTCTCACATTTGCGACATTGTTTCTTAAATTTTAAGCTAGTGTAGTTGGTCCAATCTGGAACCAAGTAAACTGGACATAACTCCTAAATCCATAGTAATTTTCAGGAGAATTTTGTTGGAACAATATGTGAAGAAAGAACATCAAGTACATAAAATTGCTGTACAGGTTTGTAGCCCAGGAGAAATAAGCTATGCATATTGCCCGTGTGTGTGGTACATCATGCGGGTTGTGAGCCCACCATGACACTCACACAATGAGGAACTCACCCACTGACATATTTCTCAAAACATATCCCTGCTAGGTGACACATGATGGTACAGAAACTAATGTAAAGTATGTCAAAATTAATGGTAATAAACACTCACAATTCTTCTCTTCCTATCATCTTAAAAAAAATAAAAAATAAAATTGTCTTTGGTTTCTAGAAGTATTTTACATTTATTCAGAGAGAAAAAATCATCATAATTAATTTTTATTTTATTTGTGCTGTTTGTGAGTTTGTTGCTTTAGGAAAGAGTGACCCTCATGCAGACCTCATCAAAACTTTTTCTGTTTGATGGGTACATTTGAGTCTGAGAAATGGGAGATGTCTGGGCAGCAGTCTTCTTGTTGTCCTTCTAAAGATGCTAGTGTAGAAGGACCCTCAGTGACAGCATCCAGAACTGGGAAGGACGAGGCGCCCGTTGCCACCTCTAGGATTCCTGCCTGCAGCCCCCAGTTAGCTCCCTGGAGTTCTGATCTAGCCTTTCTAATTGACAGTTGACACAGTTGGGAGCTCCGGGGCTTGAAGAAACTGGCTCTGCTTTCGTTTTTGTCTTTTTACCTTTCTAAAAGCATACATTTAGCTGGAAGATGGTAAAATTAGAGACTCCAAAGCCGTATTCACAGTTACTGGAGTCTCTTCTCACCACACAGTCCCATTCGTGGAATCCCTAGAATATAGAGCTTAGCAAGACAGATTTTGCCATGTACCACAAGGCAGTAAATTGCAATAGTCTCTGTTGACTCTTTTAAATAATTATTTTTTTATTTTTGGTTAAAAAAAGGATCAAGATGGAAGATAAAACTTTTTCAATTGTGTGGCTAGTTCGCGACCACTCAAGCAGATTGCAATACCTTCTACCTTCTGTCACCAGTGAATTGAACACACTGGTTCTTCATTTGCCTTTATACAGTGCTACCTGCTATTTTAACTTCTGAATTCCTTTGTACACTGTCTTTTCTTAAAGTAAGATCTGAATTTTATTACTCGCTGTGTGCCTGCAACAAAATTTCACCATTGAAGTGACTTTTCATTGGTATCATTTGAAATAAAACATGTGGACTGGGCTGGGGAGATAGCTTGGAGTTCTAAGCACCTGCCTGGCAAGCACAGGGACCCAGGTTTCATCTCCATTGCCACATGCCATGCTGGCCCTGGAACCAAAACCAGGCACAGTGGCACACTCCTGTAATCCTAGCACTGGGAAGGCTGAGGATCACAACAAACCCAAGCTGCATAGCAAGACCCTGTACCAAATAAATTAAAAAATGATTAAAAAATAAATATCAATTAGTGGACTTAGCTCCAGGAAAAGTGTTGGGTGATTGAGATCCATGTCCCTCAGGTTCTAATAGCCCAAAGGGGAGAGAGGTTTCCAGAATCATTGCTGTTACATTGATATGATCCCCTTTTTACTGTTATCACCAATTTAGAAATTAAGAAACTTAAATTCAGGGAGGCTTATGGATCTTCCATATATTGAGGATTTGAGCACTGTGTATTCACCATAGATAGTAGAAACACAGGCTAAGCCAGCAAGAGCTAACTTAGAGCCGCTTCTCAGGGGCCAGGTGGTCCCCATGTATCTTAGCCTATTTTGGATCTATTATTTAAATTTTCTCTCTGGTCTGTTTTAATATCTTCTGAAAGAAACAGCTAGTGCATATAAATAATCTCATTTAAACCTATTTGGAAAATAAAAATTCTATTAGCAAGGGGTTTGGCAGGAACAGGATCAGGGTTGTTTTCTGTGAACTACTCCTGGGAATCCTGGCACGTACAGACGAGAGTGCAGAGGACCCAATGCCATTGGGGACCTGGAGCTGCACATCCCCAAGTAAGGCCGTGGGTGTGACGCTGTCGGTGCAGATATGTATTAAGGGGCTCATTCCTCCTCAAAGCTAGGCTTGTTATAAGCCTGAGAAGCTGTTTTGTGGGTTTTCAATCTGTAAGATCATTCACTGTACAGGAAATCAGCTTTATGAAAAGACTGTAAAACAGCTAAAAGATTTTAATTTT
>NDGM011191814.1:0-32676 GCA_002564305.1 Octomys mimax | reverse complement strand
TAATAGCATTGGGCTCATACTTCATGCTATAGAGAAAAATCTAACGAAAATGGAAGCAAAACCTAAATATCAGCAAAACCTAAAATTCTTAGATGAAAGCAAATAGATAGATAGATAGATAGACAGACAGATAGATGAGCTAGAGGTAGAGATAGAGATAGAGACAGAGATAGAGATAGTGATAGAGATAAGTATATCATGACACCTTGGATCAAACCATAGTTTCTCCAAAATGACTGGCAACAGGGCCAACCAGATAGCTCAGCAGACTAAAGCAGCTGCTTAGGCAGGCACAGGGACTGGGGTTTGATTCCTGGTGTGCCATCCTGGCCCCACCCCCAGAGCATGCTGAGATGGTAACTGAGACCGGGCATGGTGGCGCACACCTGTAATCCTAGTGCTTGGAAGGCTGAAAACAGAAGGATCACTACAAATCTGTTCTGCGTAGTGAAACCCTATAGACCCTGTACTAAAAATACATTTTAAAAAATAATAAATAAAAATGACACCAAACAAACAAAATAAAAGGAAGAAATTGGACTTCATCAAATTAAAAGCTTATTTGTGCTTTTAAAGATACTGTTAAGGAGTCAGGGACAGGAGATAGCTCAAGAGCCTAAGCACCTGCCTGGCAAGTGCAAGGTCCTGAGTTTGACCCCCAGAACAACAACAACAACAAGAATAAAAGATACTACCAAAAAATGAAAATACAACCCACAGAACAGCTCACTTCTGGTAGGCAGTTGAGGAGGCTGTTAGTCAACAGCTCACCAGGAAGCACACCTAGCCTCTCCAGGTCTCCAAGACACTGGTCACTGCACAAGGGCTACATGCCCAGAGGCACCAAGAGCGTCTGAGAAGCCAGGTAGGAGCCGAGTGTCTTCTTACAACTTCAGTCTGGGAGTTAGATAGCATCTCTTCCATGGTCTTCACTAGCCAAATGCAAGCACTGATATCAGCCTCCATTGAATAAGAGGAGACTACATCCTAGCGTGACTCCTAGGAAGTATGGAGAAGTGAGGGGATATGGGTTTCTTCAGAGAGATCACCTCCTGAAGTGGAGCAAGTTTCTGATGTGAGCTTCACTTTCTTCAGGCTTTGAAACGAAGGATGTAATGTTCAAACTCTTTGTGTAATTATTTCATTTAAGTACAATTTGCATACTACATACTTCATTCATGTTAAGTGTGAAATCCAATGACCTGCAGGACGTTCAGTGACACAGGCAACTATCATCATAATCAATCTTGGAACATTTTCATTATTTCCAAAGAAACCCCATGACCGTCTTTTGTCCAATAAAATATTGAATGAAATTGTTGAACATGAAATGGTGACTATGCAACTGCCGTGGTGAGGTGCAGGCAGGCCCCGAAGATGTATCTCTACATCCTTCTGCCCTGATGCCACCAGCCTTCCCATCGACGCTTGCAGCTCTGCCCATGACAACTGGAACACTACTGGTGAGGTCAAAGTTTATTCCCATTCTCTGTAGTCCTGTTCTCTCAGAAGTCACAGTGGAGGTGGATACTCCAGAACAGTGATGATCACAATGATCTTTGAGTTTTCCTACATTTTTATTTCTTAGCTGTTTGATATAAACAGACTCATGAGAGGTAACAAGTTTTCAAACCTAGTTCATCGTGTCAGGGTGATTCATCTCCAAGAAGGAAGGATGATGTAGCTACACCCAAGCCTGATAGTACAAGACCTCAAACAAAAGACCAAGCTTTGGAACAGTACATGGTGGAGTTAAAATATTCACAGGATGGGGGGTGGGGACAAAGAGAGGTGTTTTAGAATCCCAATGTCTTAAAAGAATACAGTAAAAATAAAGGCAGTCAAGAGCAGTGGTAACGTTTCAATGTCAAGACTAAGTGTTTTGGTTTCTGTCTAGTTGTCCCCCCAAAGCCTCATGCGGTCATGGAGCAGACTTCTAGACTTTGTGATTAATTTATGATCCAGTGCTGGGATTATGGCTGTATTTTACCTGGACTGGGGCAGACAGTCTGAATGCAACCTAAGGGAGACACACTTGCTCTCTGCCACCATCGTTGCTGCTACTCCTCCCTTTTGCTCTTGCAGTTCTGCTGCCTTCCGTCTTCATGAATGGCTGCCCTCTGCCATGTGGCACTCTGCCTTGGAGCCAGCCGAGTATGGACTGAATCCTCCACAAACTGTGAGCCAAATAAATCTTTTCCTCTTTCATTTTGGGTGTTGGGTATTTGTCCCAGCAAGGAGAGAAGAGTAACTGAGATACTGAGCTTCAAATACATAAAACTGACTCCAAAAATTCTGAGAAGCATTAAAATCCCAGGACACATCCAGACCAGAACTCCCTCCAAATAGTCCCTTCTACTCAGGAAGAGACGTGTTCTCCAAATCAAGTAGCGCGGAATCCCAAAATAGCTATCAGTGGGCCGATGGACCCTTGTTACATTCTCTATCTCCACAACAGGGAAATACTGATAGTGGCATCTTGGATGGATTTTTACTTTTTACTGTCAGTTAAAACCTTGACTTTGGGGCCAGCCAGATAGCTCAGCAGATCAAAATGCCTGCTTTGGCAAATGCAGGGACTGGGGCTCAATCCTGGGTGTGCCATGTGGCCCTGCCCCGGGGGCATGCTAAAATGGTGAGATTACACATGGTGGCACGAGTCTGTAATCTCAGCATTTGGGAGGCTGAGAACAGGAGAATCTATGCAGTGGACGCTGTAGATCCTGTACTAAATACATTTTTTAAGAAAGCCCTCGACCTTGTAACAATAGCAGTGGTCATCCTGTTCCTTGTTCTTTACTGAAGATTAGAAGAAGACTTCTGAGATCTCCCAGGAAGAAGTGTAAACTATTCACAACCAATTTTACATGCATGTGTATATTCTTTTCAGTAACTGTAACTGGAAGAAATATTTAATTATTCTGGTATTTAATTGTTGTATTATGTATGTTTCAAAAATTTGGAAACATCACTGTTACTGGCCCAATAGCCCATGTTTTATCTTTTTTTTTTATCTTTTAAGCTTTTTAAAAAACTTACTTATTGGATACACGGTCTCAGTATGCAGTTCAGACTCATAATAATCCTCCCATCTCAGCCTCCCCAGCACTGGGAATTATAGGCATGTGCCACCACTCCCGGTTTCTGGGCAGGCACCGCATGCAGTACCAAACTCAGCTCCTTGAGCTTGTCAGACAGGCACTTAGACCACCAAGATATCTCCCCAGTGCCCCCATGTTTTACTTTAGGAGTGTATTATTAATTGCTAGCTTTTAATAAAATTCCATCTCTAAAGGAAAAGAAAGAGAGGGAAAATAATTTCCTATTCATACAAATCAATTTATGTAACAGACAGAAGGCAAGAGATCTGTGGTACAGTGTTCAGGTGACCCGCTTGCTTAGCATCTTGGCTTTCCACACGTCACCTGGAAAGAGCACATGCTACAAGTGAGGAAAGCCCCCCAACCCATAGTGATGGCCTTCTTCCTGCCTCCTACTCCCTAAAGCTAACAATTTTGTTGGTGCTTCCATATTCATTGATCATATTTTCTGATACTTATTCCTTCGCAGTGTCACTTGTGAGGCTGTTGGTGTCTACATTTTGCTAAAATAAAAATGGTGGCAGTGCTTAAGACAGGATGTTTCCTCATTATTTGTGGCTCTGGTTCAAGCCACACATTCTCTCAGAGCTTGCTCCCAACCTGTTTCACTGCTGGCTGTTACCAGCTATGTCTGTGGAACCTGATTGCCTTTCTGCAGCAGGCTCACAGACAGGCGTTTCCTACCCCTCCACTGACCCGTTCCCCTAGCCCCCACACACCTACATCCCCACTCGTCCCCCCCATGAGATTTGTTTCCTGGTGAGGCTGGGTAAAAAGAGCTGTTCCTGTTGACCACCAATTTCCTCCCAGGTTTTACAAAAACTTTAAGTCATTTCTTTCCTGGGACTTGAAATCTACTTCCCTTTATGCTTGAAAAGCTTCCAATAAACATATACTCCTTATTCTTAGAAACAAATTAAGTCATTCCAGTGGATGGGTGAGAACTGCTATTGGGCCAAGTACATTACGCACCCATCCAGAGGCCAGCCACGTCTCACTAACATTGCACAGATCTCCTGAAAACTTTTGTCTTTGGCTGGGGAAAAAAGGATGTCATCTCTTTAGACAGTGCATGCTTGTCTCTTGAATGATAACCAGTTTTCAGTGCCAAACATCCAGGTTGAACTCATGGACTTTTGATCGAGAAATCCAGAAGACATGTTCCAGAATTTTCATTTTGTGAAGGGTCCGAGGTCTGAGGAACAGTATGGAATTACACATCCTTTTTCCTGCCTGCCGTCAGGGGCATTCTGACAGCCCTTCCCAGATTCCTGCGTGTTGCAGGCTAAGCCAGCCATTCCTAGGCCTGGCTTCTCAACAGGGCTGCCTTCCTGTGCCCTGCAGGCTCGAGAAATGCGTGTGTCCATAACTTTTCTCCACCCTGGAATGTTTCTATGTGTCCCCTCCTCCCAGCTTCCCATTTCTTCCTGACGCTGAAACCACATTTGGAAGTAGCTCTCTTTGCAGCTAGATTTTCAACTTCACTTCAGTTTCCCAAATGCCTGATGTGCATTAACTGATATCACACATGACATTCATCTATTTTGGAACAATGATTTGAATTGAAAGCTCTCACCTCCAACATAAACAACTGCAGAATATGTTTCCACGGAAGTCTTCTGAGAAATTATCTGATTTTGCAGCAGAGACCATTGATTTAAAATAACAGTGGTGTGAGACAGAACCAATCACCAGACTCTCCTGACATGAGTTAAACATCTTTACTCCCTAAAACAGAATTATGTATAGTGTGGAAATGTGTTGGAGTGAAATTATTCCTGAATGTAACAATGACAATGCAATTTCCTGAATTTATGATAGGTACTTTGGGAATTGCATAAGTACCTAAAAGAGTTAATGTTCTTCCCAAAGTGCCTTATTTTAATGTTTAAGAAGCTTATAATTTATTATACTATACTGCTTTATAGAAATATTACATCATTACACAATTCCATCCTTAAAAAAATATTTGCCTTTCAAGATGAAGATACTTTCTCGACAAAAATATTAAACATAGAATGTTCAGAGCTTCCCAAATCTAATCACTTCTTAAAATCTGTAGTTCTCACATTACCACAATAATAAAAATAATATATGGAAGTATCTACCACCATACTGGCCAATGGGTTGTTTCAGTGGTTGATTGAACAAACATAGCCCACAGTTTTCTTCCACCTAAGCTGCCTTCTCCGCCATTTGCCACCTCTCTATATAGTGTCACCATCAATCCATCGTCCACATGGAAAAGAACAGAAAATGAGATGACAAATTGTTCAGGAAAAGGATCAGGAACAGCATGCGGAGTTAGCCAAGAAGAAGCAAGGCTTTGCAGAAGTAGTTAGACATCAGATGGAAAAGTTAGAGCAGGACGAGTCAGGACAGAGGGAAAAAAGATCGCCGCAGTGTTTTGGAGAAAAGATCTTGAGAGAGCAGAGATGACTTCAACTGGATGTGCTGAATGGGGCTGTTGTTACCTTTTTCTGAATGAAAAGATGTTACTTTTCCAGACGACTGGAAACTAGATCCGTGTTTAAATGATGCTTACAATCTCTTTCTGACCCGCACCCCTAAATCCTCTGCACCCAACACCCAACTTTGGAAGCCCAGGGCAGCGTTCAGGGTGCAACACATCCCCCTCCCTCTGGGGCACAATAAATACAGTCAATTGTCAACCAGGAACCAAATGGAAGTGGTTCCAAATGGAAGGCTCCAGAAGTTGGAGCCTGTACCAGGCACAGAGCAGGATCCAAGATCAGTTGTTCCTTGAAAAGTCTGACTCCAACTCTGCTGACTTCTTGGAACTGCTGACTTGGACTAGAAATGCCTTGAGAGCATGTTTTCTTGCAAAATTTACAAAGAGCTTTGCTGTGAGCCAGCAGCTGGAAACGCCTCGCGAGCAGCCGCACTTGGAGATCTGATTCCTTGCAGCATTTTGGCACCTCTGGCCGGCTCCTGGCGAGCAACCAGAATCTAGCGAGGTAATAAAGTATAGTCCGCTCCCAGGACAGCTCTAGGCCAGGCTCTTCCCAGAGAGGGGATGAATAATGCCAGGGCCAAGGCTGGACCTTGCCTTTGCTGCTCTTGGTGGAAGGGATGCAAGGGATTTCTCTGTGCACCATGCTGTACCTTTCCCTGGTGGTGGTGGGCACCAGCCAACCTCCTCTGTGCAGGGGCAGTCACTAAAGCTAGGTTCCTGGTTCATGCTGGCCCTGACTGTTTTTAGGAACACAAGGGATTATAGAGGCAGTCTCTGTAAATAAAAGTATAATATCCTGGCTTTAATCCTAATGCAATCTGTAACAAGTCACATCCATTCCCTAATCATTTTTAAATAACTAGAAATGGCTGTGCCAGCTAAGTTTCAGTACCTATGGTTTTTCCTGTGTTCGTATTTCCTTATTCTTGTTTCATTTGGGCTACCCTTTTGGTTTTTTCACCATTTCCATTCCATGGAAGGAATGAAATGCTTGCAGCCACAGTCTTTGAACTGGGAAGGGGCTGCCCTGTTCCCAGGCCTGCCCAGACTCAACTACTATCTGTGTGCATTCCGAAGGACAGAAGACTTGAATTTGAGTATCTTTCAGAGGGCTGGCAAAGGCAAAGGCTTTTATAGACCCCATTGGAGGAGAACTATCTCGCCCGCTGGCCCAGTGCATTGTCTACAAACTGATTCATCCACTCTTCAGTTACTTCCCTCATTCTAAAAATTAGTGTCTATAAAAGTTTAGATTACAAAGAGGAACAGGCAATCTTGAATTTTCTATTAGCTGATTTGTGCCTTTTCAGGGCCAGGACTTCAAGAGGAGGCACAGAGATGACTGTGTTTTCTCACAGGCCAAGGTCGTGGCCAGCCCCACCCACTGCAGATAAAGTATGAAGGCCTCTTCCCCTTAGACAAAGCAACTGAGGCCAAGGGAAGGCAGGAGGCCATCCTAAGATATGAGCCAGTGAAGGCCTCTGAGATAGCAAACTTGCCCCGTAAAATACAGGACGTGCTCTCGATTCAAACTTCAGGTAAAGAAGGAATTGTTGCCAGGATGTAGGCACTACTTGGGACATACTTACCCTAGAAAAGTTACTTGTTCATCTAAAATCTAACTGAACTGGGCAGTGTGTATCTTTATTTGCTGCATCTGGCAATCCTAACCTGAGGTATCTGTTGATAGGAAAGCAATCAAGCTTTTTCACATTCATGTCCAAAACAGCCAAACTAAATTGGAAAGTGCTGTAAACTCCTAAGACTGAACAGAATATCAGGAAGGAGTAGCAAAACTTCATCCCTAGTCTCCTTTCATTACAGTTCCAAGGACTGCAGTGAGCTGCTCCGTGACTTGGAAATGGCTTTCTCAGGAAATGAAGCCAGGATGCCAGAAGTCTGCAAAGAAAAATAGTCCAATTTGAAAAGAATAAGTCAGATGTTAGGTAAGGAAATATTATTAGGCAAAAGCAGGAGGCTGGGAACCACCACCTTTCACAAACTGAAAAGGAAGAAAACATCTCCAGCAGAAAAAAAAAAAAAAAAAAAAGAACATGAGAACAGGAAAGAACATGAGAAAGAGAGAAATAGATATACAGAAGGACAGACAGATCGATAGACAGATAGACAGACCAATAGACAGACAGACAGACAGACAGACAGACAGACAGACAGACAGACAGACAGACAGACATTTGGCCTTCTTCGAGCCACAGTCATTGATCCCTAATCTTCACTGGGACTGAGAAAGACTGTTCAGGTAGGCACTGAGTGAAAAGGCCTATACCATGCCCTTATGGAGCTTTGAAAAGGCTTTATGATGAGTATGATGATTTGTGTATGAGGAGCATGATGTCATCACATAAATTTCAAGAAGTTCATAAAAAGAAAAACTGCACAGTAATCCTGAGTTTGAAAGATAACCTTTGTGTTTCCTTCCATCCTTTATCTAGGCATCTGCAATTTTTATGGCATCGGAATTAAAGCTTCTAACAGTTTGTAACCCACTTTTATCACTTAATATATTGTGAATGTTATTGCATATGCTTATATAGTTTCTGAGAACATGGTTTTTAATGACTACTTAGTATTCCATTGCTTTTAATGGACCACAATTTATTTAACCTCTTTACTCTCATTGAGCTTTTATGCCCTCTCCCATTTCTCACTGCTGCAGAGGCCACCACACAGTCCCCTGTACTGATAGCTCTTTGTGAGGCCTTCATTCTGTGTTGAGATAGATGCCTGTCACAGAGGCCACAGGGTCACGTGGCTGAGTGATGTTAAGGCCGTAATTCCCATCATTAGTTTATCCTCCAGAAAATCTTACACACAAAATTCAAGATTTGCTGCTTCCCATAACCTTACCAACACAGAGCATTGGCCTGTCAACAATCTTTCCTAATTTGATCAGCCAAAATTACCTGTCATTAACAAGATCATATTGCCTTCATTTGTAACCGTATAAACATTTCTTTCTCTTTTTTTATTTTTTAAAATTTTTTATTCATTTTAATGAGAAAATAAAACAGCAATGAGACAGTTTCCAAACAGGTTAGTAGGACAGATACAATAATTAATATATTGCTTATTGTTGTCTTCATAGTAGTTATTCAGAGGACAAGTTACAGACATAGTATCTTGTCCAGACAATATTAATACAAATCTGTCTTCTCATTGAACTAAGAGAAAGTAGCTATATATCTATTCTAACTATTTTGTATATACATACTTTTTTTCACTACAAAATGGTGAACATTTCTTCAAAGTTTATTAGGCACTTATAGTTGGTATTCAGTTAATGTGTTTGCATAGTTTGAGGTATTTTTCTCTAAATTTTTACTGAATTATACAAGGGTTTTATATATTAATGATCATAATCATAACCCATGATGCAGCAATAAGCCACAAAGTGATCCCATTTATCTGCTAAGTCTGTGGAGGGTATGACATAGTTTGGAATCTTCAAGTATTTATGGAGACAAATCTTAATGATTTTCCTGGGGCTTCTTCCTCCCTGCCTAGAAAGCAGCAATATATGTAGCTCTGTCCTCTGAGCTCCTCCAGTTCTCTGTCACCTACCTCATTAACCTGCCAGAAGGACTTGTCATCTGGGAATGACAAGGAATTGTTTGTGAAATCACCAACCTGCCAACTCAGTTCCATTTTCTAAACAATCTGCACTCTCTCCATCCCTTACTCGAAGTGCTATGCTTATCACTTGTGAGGTAAGGGTGTCATCCTGTGACCTGTGTCCTCTCTTTCCTCCCCCTCACCCACCTGTTGACACCCCAACCTGTCACCCTCTTAAATTACTCTCTACTTTTCTCTCTCTCCATTAGAATACACAATTTTGGCTCTTCTAGAATACGTCAGAATTGACCCTCCATTTCCATTCTGACTGAAACTGCACTAAAAATCTAAGCCAAGTCCAGGGAAGTGAGCTCCCTGCGCACTGTACAGCACCACAGCCACATCCCTGTTCAGTCAAGCTTCTTTGAACAGCTCTCCAGCTTTTCCTTCTCTTCACACGGGTGCCAGCTGCCCGGTGCTAGCATTACTTAGAGGATATACTACGTAACATTTTGGACATGAATTGACTTGGAAATCCGTGATGTTTTCATGTTTCAGCCAGTTGTTATTGGAAATAGACAACTTGTTGGTATGTACAGGTTATCTCCAGAAGAAGTTCTGTGAGTGATATTCTTTGAACTATTAATCTAGACCTAGGCTAGGTATATCACTTGCAGATTTCTGTCTCCTCTTTAATCTTAGTCCCACTTCCTGTGGGAACATTCAAAACAGTAGTCCTAATAACTGCGCCATGGCCTCCGTGCCTGTCCAGACTTCACCTGAAGGACCTTTTGAGGTCCCCCCAAATGGAACGTAGCTGCTGGTTTCACATTGTTGTTTTCATATATAAAGGAACTCTTTTTCTATTCCTGGCTTATTAAGTTTTTATCAGAAATTGATGTAGAATTTTATCAGGTGCCCTTTGGGACTTCGCTGAGGTCTCTTCTTTCAATCTACTGATGTGGTATATTTTATTAATAGATTTCTGAATATTAAAACATTATTGTATTCCTAGAATGGATCTATATGCCATAGGAAGCTGTTGTTTGAATTTGATATATATTATTTAAGGATTTTTGTCCTTTGATTCAGTGACGGCAGACTTCATCTCAGCAGGACCATCCCAGACATTGCCCCACCTTCATCTTTAAGTGCATTGGGTGTGGATTTTCCCTCAAGTTTTCAGACATTAGATTCAAGCCTCAGCTAGCCCTGTAACACACAGCAGGAAGCACTGTTTCCTGAGGGTGCTGTCTCTCAAATAGAAAATCGCTTGCTCCAACAAGATGGAAATGCCTCCCTCCTCGTTCTAAGATTGTTCTAGAAAAATGACCACAGTAGTGAATAAAACAGAGAGACCCACACAGGATGCTAATAGGCAGTACTGCAAAGCTGTAAGAAGTAAACAAAATACTAAACAAGATCTATATATATATGAGGCCCAATTTTTATCTCTTTATTTTTGCCAACTTGTCCTATATTTCTGTGCATATCAATGTCACCCTAATGTTAACCATGACTGTCAATTTCTCCTTGTATTTTCATTTTACCTCATATATTCTAGTAATTACAATTTACATACAGGGTTCATTATCCACATAGACTTATGGTGAATTTTACTTTCCATAAATGCCAAAATGAACCACTTAAAACTGCTCCAACTCCAGTTGATACTAGGACTGCTTCCACTTTTCAGTTTCTGTCTAATATTCCTCTGTCCAGCTCTTAATATGTCTGCTTTTCCATATATTTGTAGACCTATCTCTCACCAATAGATTTCAATTCAACCCTGCCCTTCAATCAAGATCAGAAATTTGGGCTGAAGAGATAGCTCAGCAGTCTAAGTACCTGTCTGGCAAGAGCAAGGATCCAGGTTTGATACCTGGTACCGCAAGCTGTGCTGGCCCCAGAAGCCCAGGCACACTGAGCCGACCACCAAAACCGGGCGTGGTGGCACACACGTGTAGTCACAGTGGTGGGGAGGCTGAGACAGGAGGCTCACTATGAGTCCAAGCTGTGTAGTGAGACCCTGCACCAAATAAATAAATAAGTAAATCTAAAAAAATAGAAAAAGACCAGAAATTTGTCATGTTAAGCATGACAAAAGGTTTGATCTATTCACGTGTAATGCTGGACCTGTTTCCACCGTGCCTGGGTTTTAAAATGCTTCTTTGTTGCTTCTCTTTGCCCAAAGATATTTTTCTTAGGTTTTTTTCTTTAATAATTCACAAAAAGTAAATCTTGATTTCACTTCAAAAATGGTTATTTTTCAAAAATTCTTTAAAAAAAGAATGGTGGGGGGGCAGGGAGATGGCCCAGTAGAATAAGCGATTGCCTGGCAAATGCAAGGTCCTGAGTTCAATCCCCCAATCCTGGGATAATAATAATAATAATAATAATAATAATAATAATAAATTTAAAATAGTTATTTTCTTCATTCTTTTTTCCCCCTAAAATCTTTTTTTTTTCTAGTTACCATTAACACAGAGATATTCAAAATTTGCCAAAGTGTTAAAGTAGGGAAGACATCAAGTTGGAGCTGGAGATAGTCTTTCTGCCTGGGCCAACCTAGCATCCCAGCACTCTGGGAGACCGAGGCAGGCAGACTACAAGCTTGAACCCAGCCTGCGTGGCTTATTAACTTAGGGAGACTCTTACCTCAGACTAAAAAATAAAAAGTGCTGGGGATGGAGCTCAGAGCCAAGACCTGGGTTAAATCCCCAGTGCTGAAAAAAAGAGGGGCAGATGATGTTTTGTCTACATTTTCCACAAACAGGACTGCCCAGAAGCAGGAGTCAGCTTGAACTATGTCTTCTCAAGGACAGAAAGGTCCCTGATAACTACTATAATTCAACATCTCTTCCCAAATGAAATTTAAATTTAAATTCAACACATACTTAATGTCTCTTCTTGCCCCATTTGCCAATTTTTGCTTTTATTATCAAAGAGCTAACCAGATAATTAGTTTTAAACTATTTTCTTATCTTTCTTTGTGTGTGTGTGTGTGTGTGCACGAGCACGTGCATGTTTGGGACAGGGTGGACAGGGTGGACAGGGTAGACAGGGTCTCACTGCATAGATCAGACTTGTAGTGGTCCTCCTGTTTACAGCCTCTCAAGTGCTGGGATTAAAGGCATGTGCCACCATGCCCAGTCTCAATCGCAGTCTCAGCACACCCCAGGGGCGGGGCTGGCAGGACAGGCCAGAGGATCAAACTCCCAGCCCATGTGTCTGCCTAAGCAGGCACTTTAATCCACTGAGCTATTTGGCTGGCCCTATTATTTTCTTTTTCTAATCTTTTATTTATTTATGTATTTATTTGGTACAGAGTCTCACTATGCAGCTCAAACTCACAGTGATTTTCCTGTCTGCCTTCCCAGTGCTGGGATTACAGGGGTGTGTCACCATGCCCAGTTTCAGTGGCCAGCACAGCACAGCCAGCATGGCATGCAGTACCAGAGCTCAAACCTGGGTCCTTGTGCTTCCTAGGCAGGCGTGTGGACCACTAAGCGATCTCTACAGCCCCTAAATTATTTTCTTAAATGACACATTTTTGCTTTCAATAATTATGCTTTGTATTGGGGCTGCTTTGCAATGCTAAAACCAGGTTACTTGTACTCTAAGTTTTGCTGCTTTTTTTCTCTCTCTCACTGTGATTTTTCTCTTCTTTCTGCACCTGGCTATCATATATCTTCAATGCACTTCTCAGAAAAGGTACCAGTATATTTTTCAGGTATGTTTTTAAATCTGAGAAAGTCCTTGATGTAACCAATTCAAATTAATATATATGCACTAAGTATTAAATTTGCATTGAGCACCTTGCTAGGTCCAGGGGAGAGAGAAAAAAATGATACAACACAAATCTGTTTAGACCTCATCTTATTGAGTTTGCAGACTAAATGGTCACTAATAATGTACTAATAATGTTCTGGGAAGAGAATATTTGAGTCAAAATACTTTTCAATAAGGATCACAAAACTGACTTTCGTTACCTTGTCTTTTTTTATTGCAGAAAAGCCCATCTGCTCTCCAATTTGTCTGAAGACTCAGATATTATGCGAGCTGAAAGAACGAAAATCTTCTCACCACAGAAATTGTTCAAGTACATAACAACAAGGACAGCAAAGCAAATCTGGTACAGAACTGAATATGAATTGTGTGGTCCAATAAGATGGATTTAGACTTTCGTACATAAAAGAAACTCTCTGCAGTCCAGTGTTTCTTTGTAGATGAATGTTATTCCACCTGGATGTACACAGTAGTACATCTTATAGTGGCACTTCAGACACGCCCACAGAGTTCTATGGCCTAGTGACACTGTGGCCACCTTCGTGTGTGCATGTGTACCATGATGAAATCATCTAAAAATGCATTTCATAGGACGGATCTCTTTGTGAGGAGATGCAGGGCTTGGATCTCCTTTTATTGCTGAAAGTTAAGTTCCCTTAATGGTCCTCGTGCTCCCAGGCGCCTTCTGATCTCTGAGTGGTGACCTTGGTTATTCTCTGCACTCGGCCGTCCTTCATAAATGTGTATCTTCATTAGACAAACATTGGATCTCTTATGCTCCACATCTCCTACTTCTTCCTTTAGTGCTCTACCTTATTTATCTCTTGTCTATGAGTTTCTCTGGCTCCTCCAGCTTATCTTCCTATAATCACTTGCCTACACTGCAGCTTTAAATTATTTGTTCATATACAGCCATTGAAGATCTTGCTTTATCCGCCTTCAGAAAGCGCCTGCTCTGCATACATGTAAGAGTTTACTCGCTCTGGCTAAAAACAGAAGCTAGAAACTAGATGGAACTTTCTGCTCCTTACTGTTGTTTCCTTTCACATGGCGCTAAGCTCTCAGAACTTGTGTGGGTCAGAATTTGGCACCTTCAGGGCCAGCCAGATAGCTCAGCAGACTAAAGCATCTGCTTAGGCAGACTCAGTGGCCAGGGTTCAGTCCCAGGCCTGCTGTGCCAGCCCCGCCCCCGGGGCACACTAAGACAGCTATTGAGACTGGGCATGATAGCGCACACCTGTAATCCCAGCACTTGGGAGGCTGAAAACAGGAGGAATACTAGGAGTCCGATCTATGTAGTGAGACCCTGTAGACCCTGTAGACCCTGTACTAAATACAANAAAAAAAAAAAAAAAAATCAGCATCTTTGCTTACCCTTGGAAGAAGGTTGATTTTTGCTTACTGTTACATTATCTTGGGTTTGTCACTAAACAAATGTTTCAGGCTCTAAATAAAGGATTCAAGCAGAGAAAAGAGCACTTGGGCGGGAGAGTTACCCAGCAACGTGGATGAGGCCCACTCTGGGTCACTGCTCTGTATGAAAAATACCTGGGAACCCCACACCTCTGCAAGCAGACTTCCTGGTCTCTGCCTGGTGTACTTGCTGGTGGCATCTAGAGGTCCCCTTTGTCCCCAGGCCAGGCCCTCAGACCTCAGGAGTCATAGGATGAATCTGCTTGCTGGGTCTTCCCTAGTACTTTCACTTGAGTTAGAGTCTCACTAAGTGAGTCACCAGTCTGCCTTCAGACTAGCAGCACTAGAGTGCTGGGATTATAGGTAGGCCCTGCTACAGTGTGTCTCCAGTTCCAACCTTAGGTTTTCCCTGTTCTTACACTTCAGCAATTTTTGTAAGGGAATCTGAGTACCAAGGACGAGAAGATGGCAGCCTTAAGGCCAAAGGACCAGAGCCCCAGTCCAGCACAGAACAAGGAATAGAACTCAGGTCAGGGGGGACCGGCAGAGGTATCCTCCCCACCCCATGCTCTCCCTTTCCCCCTGATGCTGCCCCTCACGTCGGAGAAGCCACTGCTGCTCCTTGGCCTGCTCCTGGTCTCTGATCCCACCCATCTCGTACAGGGAAGCAGGCTCAGGGGGCTACTGGGTTCGGCTCTTCCTGAAGCCTACTGGCCCCTTACAAGTCTGTGAGGAGCAGATCCCAGCCTTTGTCTCAAGGTGCCTCCCGCTTCCAGTTCCCACTGGGGCCGGGTTCCCCCACCTCAAAAGGAAGAGTCAGCAGACCTTAGCAGGCTCGCTGGCAGCACCTTCTGGCCAGAAGCAAGACTCTAAAGCCGCCATAGGCTTTCGCAGGTCACTGTGTGGGGAAAGGAGCCGAACAGCAGCCTGCCTCCTGCCCTAACCGCAGGTCTGCGGGTCTCTGCGGGGAGGGCCGGTCAGCCCTTGATTAGGGCACATTTTCACTTCGGCTTTCTGACTCCAGGAGCAAGGCAAGGCAAAGGCGAGCTATTTTCACATCACAGTTAAAGTAAAATTTCCTTTAGCCAGTCGGTAGCATCCTGAGACCAAGAAGGTAAATATGTACTTTCCCGCACGCTCTCTCGTTTTTTCAGAGGCCCCTGTTTTGCGTAGCTGACAGGAAGGCCTTGCGTGGGAACGCCTGTAAATCTGCAGTAACCCAGCCGCGGAGGGCAGCGGCATTCTTTATCTCGCTCCCTATCGATCGCCTCTAATGAGCACCAGTGCAGCTGCGGCTAATGGTGGTGCGTCTGGTGTTAAGGGCAAATGTGGGAGAAGATTATCAACCCAAGGGGCTCAGCGGTTGCTGGACGGCCCGAGCCCTCGGGGCGGTGATGCACTTGAGAGGTCACTGAATCAAATGAGGGGAAAGATTCAGTGCCTGCCGCCGGAAGAAATGCGGCAGGACTGGATTTTTTTTTTTTTTTTTTTTTTTTCAATCGAGACTACAGGCATCAACAAAACCGTTACCTTCTGCTAGTCATTAGTTCCTGACCCTTCGCCCGATAAGAAGGCTCCTACTGGAGCTGCCTCGTCCTAATTATGACTCATCAGACGGCGGCAATCCTACCCAATTAGTGGGGCTTAAGCGAGGGGCACTTGATAGAACAAGGGTCCGAGCCCTGCGCGAGACAGGGAAGGACAGCAGCCTGCTCCAAGCCGCCCACCCCAGCCTGCCCCTCACCTGGGGGGCCAGGCTGCCATTTGATCTGATGCGCTTGATATTTCATTCACTATGTTGCCTCCCACCCCCCTCGGAGATCTGAGAGGGGCCAGATGAGTGGCCATACAAGGTGCTGGGGCCAGGGGGCCTTCCAGGGACAGCTAGCCTGCAGATCCTGTAGAATGCTCGCAGTCAAATGTTGATACAGACAGGGAGCCACAGGTATGAGATGAGATAAAAAAAAAAAAAAAATGACTGGCAAATGCCTTCAGGGTTTGGGCATGTTGCACATTCTGAACTTTAATAGCATAATGGAGTAATTGCAGCTGGGAAAAGAACCCAGACCCAGCAGGAAGGAAGGGTATGCTGAAGCTGGGAAGCCAGGGCTTCGGGGAAGGGAGGCGAGCGACAAGCCACGTCCTCTGCTCTGAAAAAAAAAAAAAATGCCCAAACCACTATTTATTTTAATGCTGTAAATAAGCAATTTAAATATTATCCTAGTTCCATAATAAGTAACATGGTAACGTGGTGCCCTACGGTTATAACAAATTATTTATTAGGTTTTTTAAAATTCTAAGCCAGTGTCTTTGTAACCAGGAGATTTCCATCGGGTCAGATCATTAAAAATAAGGGTGTAGGTCTGCCCTGCTGCAGGAGGGAACCCTGATCTCTGTAGGGCTGCTGATGGCCACGTTTCCTTTGTCGCTTCTTTCTACAGTTGCAGGAAGGTCTTAGAAGTAGCTAGCCCACAAAAGGTCACAAACCTCCAGAACACCTCCTGTATGCTTCCGTGCCCTCTTCACACATCTGGCAAGAAAGAGTCCAAAACACCAGGGCTGTGGCTGGAGAAGCCCCTCAGGTTGTAAGCACTGGCATGCACACATTAAGAATAATGGCTCCAAGCCGCGCTAATTTGGCAGCACGTGCTTCGAGGACCTGTGCAGCACGGAACGGAGGGTAAGGGGTTTGGCTAAGTCTGTGATCAGCTTTCCCAGGAACAAAAATTGTGAGGTGCCTTAACTTTTACTAGGAGAGCATAAAGGACAGCAGCGGCCGAGATGGTCAGTATGAGGGAAAGAGAGTTCTCAGGCAGGTTAGTCCACTGTTTTCTCTTACTAACATCCCTGCATACATACCTAGCTAGGGTCCCCTCTTTCTAGTGTAATGTTAGCTGCAACTGAACATGCAGAGAAATAGGAGCTTGGACTCCTGATGCCAGAGAACCCAGAGGTTAGTGCAAAGCTGAAAACACTACAAGCCTCTTGTGATTAGTACCCAAGGGAGGGACACTAACCAGGCTGCAGGCGCTCAGAGGAGGATTCCGGGATGCTGGAATAGTAGGGAAGAAGGGCCACAGCACAAGGGCCAATCAGAATAAGCTTTGGAGCAGCCTTAGGAGGTACAGAGGGGGGCAGGATCCTGATTGGTTGCACAGGATGGGGAAGAGGACGGGGACCTTTAGGGAGAATAGTAGACAGTATATGGGAGATGGTCTCACACAGATTAACAATGAGATACAGAACTTGATGGATCAAAACATAGAAGAAATATAAGAATGAGCTCTTTAATGTGTGTTTTGCTTCATCTCTGAGTACTCTTTAATGAGCATTCATCCCCTTAGGATGAGAAATATAATTCCATCCAAAAAGAAAAAAGTCTATGCCCCAGAAATGATGCATAGAGATGCTTCCAGCAGGCTACTCTAAAAGAACAAGTGTCCACAGGCTCAGACGCTCCACGCAGTGACACTCTACTTTGTCCTGTTGTAAATCCAGCCAATTTCAAAGTCAGCAGCTTGTCCACTACCCTGCAGGGCCACACCCTGAGTGACTCAGTCTCTGACCACCTTGCTTTAGAAAGCAGAGACAGAAGTGGTGGTTAGAAAGGAGGGAGCTGGTGAGGGTGTGCAGGTAGATCTGAACAAGGAGCACATGGAAACAAGTCAGGGCAGGTGCCAAGTTTATACTTCCAAGTGTCCCATACTGAGATGAACACAAGGCCAGCTTTCTACTCTCAGGAGCCTGAATGTTGTGGGAAATTACCTGCACTGTGTCCTTTCTGTACAGTGACCCCTGTAACTCCCTTGTTTGTCCACATCTAGGAGGCAAAACTTTGTTGGATGATTAAATTCTTAGCTGCTATGGTTCAAATTTTCCCATGGCCCTGCTCATCCCTTAGCTCCCAGAAGACCTATCTTTGGGAATCCCTTGGGTACAGAAGCACTGGGGGTCTCAGGGGCCACCCACAGAGGGCATACCACCAGGGTACAGCACCTATTAACAGCCTTGGTCACACGATGATCCCTGCAGGGGTGGTAATCTATCCAAAAGTGGTCCCTGTAAGCCAGGAGAGATAGCCAGTCACAGAGCAAAGGAAAGTCTTCCAGGGCTCTGCAGGTTGCAGACTCCTGATCGCAGCCTGGAAGGACCAGGTGCCATGTTAGGCTGAGCCTCTCTGCTCTGGCTTTCTCATCTGCCAGCCACACTTCATGGAGTGTGCTGCTCTGGAAAGATAGAATGGATGATGCAAACCTCTGCAGTAGCTCCACTGCCCCCTATAGGGCCCTTGGCTTCCCTCTCTTTAACTTGCCAGGGCCCTAAGACTGTATCAGTAGCCATCATTGACTATATGACTATATTGACTATATCTTTAGCCATCAAAACACAAGCCTAGTCCTAGACCCTAAGTTCTGAAGGGATGGACCACAGACAAATGGTCACAGGAGTGAAACAGGAAATCCAAAAGTCTTAGCAAGACAATGACAGGAAAAGAACACAATCATCTGGTCCAAGAGGTAAGGTAGCCACCCCTAAAATGAGTCTCCCCATCTTCACACAGTGTGAATGCCATGATAGTTAAAGAACATGACTTCTCACCTAAGAAAAGAATTGATTAGATTACATATGTGACAATTGTTCCTAAAGGCAAACTTAGCATATACCATGTTTACTTTGCTTCGGATTTCCCATTTATATGCATGCACTTTCAACTCTACTTCAGTGACAAATTAGGAATTGAATGAGGCTAAGATCCTACAACCAAATCTAGCTTGTCTTGGCTGAGAAGATAGCCAGAGCAGAAGATCCTTGGTGGCTTCCATTGCACAGTAGCTTCTAGCATGGCATAAAAGGGCCACAGCAATGTCACACATCGGCTATCATTCTGTTTGCGACCTTCTCATTTTACCATGTTGTAAAGCCATAGAGAATCAAAGAACCGCAGCTCTAAGATGAATTTTAGAAGTCAGCAAACTCAGTTCCTTAAATGCCCAAAGTGGCACACTCAGGGCTCCACAGCTGGTTGAAGGCACAGAGAGGCTGTAGTTGGGATTCTCTGGGCCAGCACAACAGTAGATCTTCAGAGTCTCATTTAAGGACATAGGTGAGGTCTTGGCTTAGGCACCGTCAGCCTCAGCAGATTTTATCTCTTCCAGAAGGCCCTTCTGCCACCCAAGACTCATCCTTTCACACTTGACCATACCACATGGTAGGTCATACAGCCCTGCCCCTGAGCCGGCTCCTGCTGAGCTAGCATGTGTCCCCTTCTTCATGTGCCCCCTATCTTACCTGCTCCCACAGTCTGTGTTCCACACATGGTTCTCTGAGCACTCTATGTTTTCTCTAGGGACTGGGACCTGACTCCCTATTTCTCTCTGCCTCAAATGCCTTTCTCTCTCATCAGAGCATGAAGCCTTTAAAATCTACTCTTTAAGAGTCTGACACTAAGTGTGACCAACTTCAGGAAAGCTTCCCAACACTCTCTTCTTGCCCACTTGTGACAAATATAGATTGCCTGTGGAGATGGGATAGCCACAGTACTATGTCATAACTGCTGGAGACAAACTGTGATTCTCTTAGGGTAGAGACAGTTTTTATGTATTTATCTCATCCTTAGTATCCAACAAATGCCTGGCCCACAGGAGGTGCTAAAGAATTGCAAACAGAGCCTATCATTAGAGAGTCAATAGAGGCCAAGGTGACTACAGGTTACAAAGAAAGAAGCTTTAGGCTAGGGTCTATGAAGGGCTGTCCTAGAATGGCCTGCTTCTTTACTACTGCCTTGAAGAATCTCCGATAAAATCCCCATTGTTTTCTTATGCTATGCTATGCTGAAAGAATGGCCAGAGAATGATACAGACTAAAAATAACTTCATTCTGTGGGCCATTTGGGAGCATGCACAAGAAAATCAATTGTTTGAAAAGAATTTTCATTATATTCCTTTATTACTATGCATCAAGTTAAGTAAATGCAAGGTTAAGCCAGATAGACTCACAAGATGAGGAGCATGGTTCTGTTGAAAGGTATTGACACCTCAACATAAAGAGATTTTAGGTTACCTGAAAATAGCAACCAGTGGAGAGGAAGTTCAGTGCCGAGAAATCAAAGGGAAAGTTTCTCCCAGATGCGGGATTTTCCCGTATCCATCTCAGAGAAGCTAATTGTGGATTACACAGTCACAAGTCTCCAGAGTGCCTGGCCCATTTGGTCTGGGAAAGGACAGGAGAGCTGAAATGCAAATTTTGGTGTGTGAAATTCTACTTTTGCATTGTGTTTCATGAAATACTTGATTCCAAAATGATGATGAATCATACAAAAGAGTACAACCAAAAAAATGTCAGGCTTCAAGTTTCAGACGTGGAAAGATCCTTGTGATTAAAATTATCCTATACTAGGACTCTGTTGGTCATCACACAAATCTACAAAACAGCTTTAAGCTAAGCATGGACAAAGATAAATATGTAAGAAGCAATATCAGAACAAATTCAATAGGCTGTTTCGATGTCAATGCCCCAGCTGGGGTTGTGTACTACAGTCACCCCAGATATGACCATTGTCTACCCGGTATACAAGATCTGGCCATATTGCTTCTTACCACTGATGTCTCTCTACCATTATCTCAAAATCAAAAGTATCTTATAAAAATAAAAAGCTAATCACTACTCAGGTTAAGATTCTGAATAGCACAGAAACCAACAGTCTGAGTTGACCAAGGTGACCAACAGCTGATTTTCACGCCTGTAGCTTTCTCGCAAAGTTACCACCAAAGCACTGTTTTGTTGCGCCCTGTGCTTTGCTTCCTGTTTGGGATTCTCTAGACCTCTGCTCCCCTGCTCAGGTGTCAGATGTGGTCACTCTGCAGAGCCTGGCAAGAGCGCCAGCTAGGCAATGCAGAAATCGCAAAGTCTTTCTCACAAAGGGGTCCTAGTGGAGAGGAACAGATGTCTGTCTTCATGTCCTTTATTGTTATAAAGCTAGAATCATATAATAACTCAAGGATGTCCTCTGTTTACAAACCAAAGGGCAAATTGGGCCCTCTTGATTGGTTTCCAATTATATAGTAGATATTTACTTATTTTTCATTTTTTTTAAATCTTTTTCTTATTTATTTGGTACAGGGTCTCACTATGCAGCTTGGACTCTCAGTGATCCTCCTGTCTCAGCCTCCCTAGTGCTGGAATTACAGGTGTGCGCCACCATGCCAGGTTTTGGTGGCTGCACAGTGCACCCAGGGTTCCAGGGCTGGCATGGCATGCAGTACTGGGGATCAAACCCAGGTTCTTGCCCTTGACAACGAGGAGTTTAGACCACTGAGCTATCTCCCCGGCCCTGTACAGTAGATACTTATAACTTGAAACTTTCCCAACTGAGTGTCTGCCTTAGAGACTCTGACTTACGTGCTCCAAAGTTTTCACACTTCCCCTGCAAGTGCTAGCTAGGTTTGCTTATTTTTACCATTTTTGGGAGTCCCTAGCCTCTACTGGTATTTTCAGAACATTTCTAATCCTATTGTTTGAACCTTTCAGTGCAATAGGTAGTTAAAAATAAATGAATAAATGGGACATACATCCTGTAGGAAGAAAGAAAGCAGAAGCGAAGTCTGTGTTTCAAATAAGAAAACATGGTTTCCTTGACAAATGCAGACCCATAAAGGGCATGTCCAGCAACCTTGTCAGAAGTAAGCACTGAAATGGCTCCTAATGTGTCACAGTGTAGCCCCCAGAATGCTTTGCTAAGTTCTAAGGATAATTCACTGACTCAAGTAACTGAAAGACTCCAGGGATTGAATCAGAATCCAGTTTTCCCAGAGATGCAGCCATCCAAGCCACGCTTCTTTGTTCAGCTGTGTTCTCTTTCACTTGGTTTATCGGGCAGCAGATTCCTCCAGAGCTCCCGGCTGTGGACATTCCAGTTCGTGGAGACAGCCAGCCTCCTTCCTCGGAGCTCCAGCAGAACCCTGAGGGCTCTGTGGGCCCAAAGCTGTCTTGAGCCCACCGTCAAGGCAAAGCCAGATGCGGAAAGGTGGAAGTCTCTGACAGGATGTTGGGGGTGTGGCACTTCCCAGGCGAGACCAGGAAAAGGGTAAGTATTGGCTTGACCTCAGAGTTTGAGACAGATTTTTTCAGGATAAAAACAACAGGATTTTCTTTTTTAAAATATTGAACAGGAGAAAGTATATATAGATCAACGAAACACGCTTACAACTCCTAAGGATTGGCCAGAAGCCTGATTTCTGTAGATATTTCAAACTTGGTTCTATTTTTAAATTTAAAACCTTTCAGTTCAGCTTCATACTGTATAGGGGAAAATATAGTTTCAGAGAATTTAATGTGCAAAATAATCTTAAAGGAAAAGATAAGCCCTGAGGTGATGTGCTTCCAACTTCCAACTGGTATTTCTGGACATGATTATGCCTATCAACTACCTCAAATACTAAGATTTCATCACTGGAGGTATCTTTTTTTAATTACGTCTTTTCTCCCAAGCCTCTTCACTTTGTTTATGAAAGAAAAAACTTACTAAATACAGTTGTATTAAATCCCCTCTTACATCAAAGAAATTTAATTTCTATATGGAAATAAAATATTCCAGGGAATTTACTAAAAAATCAATTATTAATTAAAACTCCCTCTGGCTCACAAAGAACCACATATACATTTGACCATGAATAAATCAAAGGAACAGTGTTTAAAATATTTTATGCACAAGTCCTGTTCAGATGACTTAGAAACCATGTGGCACCTGTAGAATTCCTTACATTCTAGACCATAGAGGTATCCTTTTTCAGGAATAATACGTTAAAACTGAGGACTGGATAAAATTTCAAATTTTTCAAGCTTCCAAGAAAACTTAAAATGTCTTATTCACTGAAGTTTTCTTAGTAATGAGGGCAGAAGCAGAACTTGCCCACGCCGAAAGAGAGAAGATGGGTGAAATTGGGAGGCTACAGGGGAAAGGAAGAGCTGTTGGACCATGCCCGTTCTACATCCTCTTCTATCTAGGCTTGCTTTGTTCTCCCAGCCAAGTTCTCGACAAAGCCAAGACCAAGCTTCTAGATACTTCTGGCCTACTAGCTCCATCTCTAAAGATAAGGGGTTTTCTTTAACTTTCAGCTTTAATTAGATTTACGTTAGTGTCTTTTGCACAACCACGTCCAGAGCAGTCAAGGGACCAGGACAGTGGGCTGGTCAAGCCTACATCCTATCTTCTTCCCCAGTACAGAAGGAATCGGAATACTGGGGTGAGAAAAGGTTTTTACTGTGGCCTGGTGGTCCAAGAAATAGTGCTTTCAGTCATGCCTTAGGACCACACCAGCGGCTCAAAGTCCAAACAACATGAGGTCCACCTGCTAGTACAATGCATAATAATGTCAAACACTTGGATGGAGGATCTATGATCTAAATCAAAGCAAAGTCCCTGTTCAGTACAGCCCTCTAAAAAGCAAATGTCTTGAACAGCTGGGTGGTACCAGTTCTATAGATCCTGTGCGCCCACCTGACCAGGACCCTAGGGGCTGCAATCCAAAGGAATCCAATGAGGACTTCCACCTGAGACCCAAGCAGCCCTGTTCCCATCCCATGCTTGGGTGTCACAATTCCAGTTCCAAATTCAAATTTGTCTTCATTGCTGAAGCTCACGATCTCACCTTGAGCTCTCCTCTGCTTTCAGACATGAAAACCCCTCATGGACCACTCCGGAGCCATGCCAGAAAATTACCCTTGCTAATTGCAATGAAATAAAGCGAGCCTCTATGCCAAGCAGCAAACCTGTGCTATCTCTACAGCAACTGTCATGGAAAAAGCAATCCAGAGTCGCATTAAAAGAGAGAACTGAAAGTATTGTGCTCTCTCAGGAAATGAAAAGAAAATTCACATCTTTGCTTCTGTCTGCCAACATATGTCTTTACCTTGGAGGATCCCCTTCCTGCCTGAGGATGGGTCAGGCTCGAGCCAGCAAACCTAATGGAACCACCTAATTCTCCCATGTCTCTGAAGAATACTTAATCCTAATGATATTTCTTGCAGATACACATTAATTCCACATTGTTCCAGTCACAGAAAATTCCATGTTCCTGGGCCACAGCATTGAACACTCACTCCGTGTCATCCTCTTTCCAAGACTACCCTCCCTTTGCCACAGATACTTGTATTTCTGGTGTTCCTGCCTTTTTCCGCTTCTGCTTTCTCCTTGAGTCCCAGAGTTTTCTCCTGCAGGTACCTGGTGGCCGCCAAAGCTCTGCCTCACTCTTTCCTTGCCCGGGGCACTATGGTAGACTTGGCCATGTGTCATGATGCCAACAACTGGTTCCAACACGGCAGGTTTCCCCCTGCCCAGAATGAACCACAGCTGCCTGTTCTTCCTAAGGCTTTTGGAACAGTGCATGCCAACTTCAATATCTTTGTGCCATTCTTATGACACCCCTCTAAGAGGGAGCCAAGATGAAGCCAAAAAGAGAGAGAAAGAAACAGAGGAATAGCACAATAATAGGAACAAAATCCTAGGACTCACCATGAGAGATAGTCTGAATCCTCACTAATTCTCAATTCTTCCCTTCCTGGTCTCTTAACTGCTTCAGGGTTTTTTCTCAGCCAGGGAGCTATTTCATGCAAGACAAAAAAATCACAAGGAAAGCATCAGTAATCGCGCAGTACAAACTGCCAATGAACCCAATTTGTGTAAAGTTCCCTCTGATTAAGAACACAATACTTCGTTTCCTTCGTTTTACGAAATCATTCAGAAGGCTGCGTGGAATAGGAAATCAAGTGCTGAATCATGAAAGGCAGGAGATCAAGGTCTTTCATCTAGGAAATCTTTAGCTAAAGAGAGAGAGAAAGAACATCAATCAGATATTATTTCCAATTATTTTTCAAATTGGAACAGAGAAAGAAAACACACACACACATAAGCCTGACATGGTGTTACTCGAGTTCGTTGCTGGAAGGAGTCCTTGCTTATATTGAAGTAAAGTTCTGAAAATAAGCAAAGAACAGATTTATTGATTTTGGGGGAGTCTGGGTGTAAAAAAGAGAAAGAATAAAGAAGTGCTCTTTGCCCGCTCTGTCCAAATGACATCCCAAGTGGCCTTCCTAATGGTGGGGGAGGGGAGGGGGCAGGTGCCTACCCGGGCACATGGACAGAACTGCCCTTAGGCTAGGGCTAATGGTATTGGCTGAGCCTGCTGTAAGCCTCTCTTTTCTAATAGCCAACTTTCTATGTGCGAGAAGACAGACAGATATTGATTGGTCCAAATGCCCTTGAGTTGACAACGTCTGAAATGAAAATCCACAAGGCTAGCACAAACTTTCTGCAAGTTCAATTTCTGGAATCTGATTATGACACTGGATTGGGAAACCATTCGCATGTGTACAAGGCCTCTTTTTTTTGCACCCCCCCCATTTGGCACCCGTAATTGGAGGGAGTTAAGTGGCTTCATCAAGCCTGTTATTCAAATATCTAACAGAAAGAGGCAACTGAAGGCTAATCTTGGGGTGATTAAGGGGAAGAATGTTCTCTCCCTAAAACGGGGCTTAGCTCTGCAACAAAATGGATGAGGGCTTCGTATCACTCCTCACCTGAAACAGGCATTACCCACAGCTTAAGTAGGCATTCTCTAAAATCTTCCAAGTTATTTTGAAGCAGCTATGGAAAATCTTCCAGGTTTCATGAGTCAGGCACTTGCCGAGTATTACATTCCCTATTCTGTGGTCTCCATTACTCTATTGCAATTAACATTTTTCCCTTTTTTATCTGTCTTGCACATAAAATGCTGCAGTTGCAATTCACAATTGCTAAAGTCCTGGGAATAGGTAGGTTTATGATGCTTTATCCACCTCTTATTAAACACGCCTCCGTATTCTACAAATTCCTCTTGATCAATACATCAACTGCCATATAAAACCTGAAGTAAAGCATTCCTACACTTGAGGTACACACTGTTCTTTTCTTAGTAGGTTATTTACAAGCATGGAAAGGCAAAATCTCTAGGAACCGCCATCCACCTGCATGTGCCAGGGAAGCTGTGGACGGAATACATGTTATAAGCATTTGGTCATTGATTGAAAACACTGGTCCTTCATGGCTTTGTGCTTCTTTCCTCATTAATCTCAGTCAACCCTTTCAAAACAATACCATCTTTATTGCTCCAAGTATCAAAAACCATCTGTACAGAGAAGGCTATCTTTAAAGGAGGGTTTGATTCCTGGAATCAGTAGATCAGTCAACAACCCTTATCTTAGGAAATGTCAGTGCTTTCTTTACTGAAACACTGAGACAAGAAAGGACAACTTTCTACCAGATGGGGGATTGAGGCGTAGGAAGGAAGCAGAACTGAGAAGGCACAAGCCCAGCCAAGGAGGCGGGACAAGGACTGGCCCCAAGACAGAAGCATGGTCACCTCTGCCCAGAGCTAGGAGAGGCCAGACCCACCTGCAGAGATACCAACGGCTTGGGACTTCCACCATGTAAGAGGCTGTGCCTGCCAGTCCAACGTGTGTCTAGGGCCTGGGCAGAAAGCACAGAGGGAATGTTCTAGAATGTAAGAGTTGTGGTCCTTCACCCCAGTTTGGCTGATTTATATGAAAGTAAACTTTCCATGTTTTTCACCCAGGGGAGAGATACATCTTGCACCACTCCTGTCTTGCACTGCAGAGGCCTAGGTTGTATTTCAACATGGCAACATCTGGCCCCAAATTCCTTGCTCCCCCTTGGAACAGCCTGCTTCATTCTTTCTAGGATCTTTGCAACCCTGAGCATCAAGTTCAATATTTTCTATCTTTCTTATTAGTTCCAATAATGAGAGGAAGAGAGAGAAAAGAGAAAGAAAATTATTGCAAGCACTTCAATATAAAATTCTGAACACTGCTAATTACAAAAAAAAAAAGTAAGTCAGGGATTTAGCTCAGGGGTACAGCAACTGGCCAGCAAGCATGAGGTCCTGAGTTCAATTCCTGGTCACACCCCACCAAAAAAAAAAAAGGAAAATGCCTAGAAGGAAATGTTAATAACTACCATAGCACTGCAGTCAAAATTCAGATAATTTCACAAAGGGCCTGAAGCCCTACCTGCTACCATAAAGTTCTGCACTTGTGTACCAAATCGTCAGGAGCAGAGATCTGGCAGGTAAGAGCCCTTGCTGCATTCATGAAAAGATCAGCATCTGAATATATATTAAAGATAAAGTCTAAATAATTCATGAAAGGCAGAAAACTACCAGCCTAACTTTTAGGTGGGTGCAGGGCCACGGGTCCCTGGGGAGGGGGCAGAGCCCTGGGGAAATGTATACTAATAAATTATGGGCTTATTGCACACAAACAGACATGGCTTTAAATGGCACTGCTTTATTGAAAGAAAAAAAAAAAACATAAATTTCTCAGTCTAACCAAAGATGTTATCTCAGTATGGAGAGGGGTGGACTATCCAACATCAGAACTTGCAGTGAAGAAGAAAGTCTTTAGGAGTCTTCAGCTGACTTCTCTCCATGTATCTAGAATTTTGGAAACAGCTGTCAGGCTCATGCCTGAGTGGTAAGAATTGCAAACATCCCAAGTGCCCAGAGCCAGCTGTGGGCACGGCTCAGGAGCCAGGCCCGTCCAGAACTCAACTCCAGTGTCGTCAACCAAAGGCCTC
Source organism: Octomys mimax (assembly GCA_002564305.1). Lineage (NCBI taxonomy): Eukaryota > Metazoa > Chordata > Mammalia > Rodentia > Octodontidae > Octomys > Octomys mimax. Next base: position 4,697 of record NDGM011191814.1, on the reverse strand, counting down.
TCCCTGGGTCCATGCAAAGCCAGATAGCGGAGCAGCTGGAGCCACAGTCCTGGCTCTGAGCTTGGCTCCTCCTCTCCGGGCCCCAGTGCCAAGCCCTCTAGCATTTCTGTGTTCCCACACCCTCTGCTGCAAAATACAGGCTGCATGTCCTGCCCATGGACTTTCAGTGACACGTGGCCAGCATGTCACCTGGGTGCACAGCCCTCTCTCCGCGCTTAGTCCTTGTCACACTGAACCCCAAGAGTCACTTCGATCTACTTCCAAAGAAGAGATGTACCTTCTTCAGAACATAACATTGATCTCTTTAAGATCAGAAAAATAAATGATCATCAGGCCTTTAAGGCTGCTCCAGATGGGAGCTTGAGTGCATTCCTGAGCAGTGCTCCACTCCCCTGATGGCCCAAGCTGACTCCAGGGAAGGTCACAGGTAGGCGGACGCTCTGGCCTGACTGCAAGGTCACCTCTGCCCTGGCCTGAACATCAGAATTTGCCAGGATTTCCCAGGCAGCTAAAGGACTCTTTTTGTCTCTTGCCATGACCCACCCTACCACTAAGTAAGGGAGCCAAAAGAACGGGGGGAAATTATTAAAACACCTGGACTATCCTTTCGGCGCATCCCAGGTCCTCTGGCTCACTGTCATCTTGATCTACCCATGTTAGAGAGCCCTGCCGGGGTCGGTCCTAATGACAATCACCCCTCATCGCACACAGGGGTCTTTGGCAGAAGAAACACTGGGGGTGGGTGGGGAAGAGATGCTGTGGTGGAGTTGGGCCAGCCCTGCCACCATCATCAGGAGGTCCCTCAGCTCAGGTAAGAGAGCAAGGTGGCTGGCGGCTCAGGGCTGCTTCTCACCACAGTCTCCAACCCAGGCCAGCTCAGTGTTTGGGACAAGACAGCTCATTCTCACCTCTGTGCAGAGGGGGGAAATGCTTTTTTGATTGAGAACAAAAGACTCACTGAAAAATGGCCTTGTTGTGTTTCCATATGTCCTCCTGCAGCCTTGCACTGCCCAACATGCTGTCCCTACCCATCTCTCCTTCAAAAACACAAAGGTGAGGATCTTCCTAATTTCACAGTCATATGTGTTGCTTGCATATTTGTCAAAATGAAGAAAGAAAAGAAAAATTGTAAATACCCATAATTCCAGTTATCCTTCCTGTAATAAAGAGCTTTGGACATAGTATCCTCATTTTGTCATGCTCACATCTACCTTTTTAGAAACAAAAATGTTGTACTTTACATGCTATTTTATAGCCTGCCTTTTTCACTTGTCAACATAATCTAAACAAGTTTCAAGCCCTTAAATATGTTCTTCCAATGTCACGTGAGGGCCGTGCAACAGTCACAGCCTGAGTCTGCTCGCAGTCCCACTCTCGTACATTTGGGTAAGCAGCACCGGGAGAGGCATAGTTCACTGCCTGAATCCACACCACCCACAGATGTTTCCCTAGGCCTCACAGAAAAGAATGCACGCAGACAGCATGGGCTTAGCTTGGCCAACATGCATTTTCTTTCTTCTTTTTTATTTAGACTAGAAAATGCTTTTAGAAAACAAATGCACAAAATAGACAGCAACTTCCTGAGTCAACAAATTGCCCCAAGGTTTCAGGGCACACGCCCACTGAGCCCCTCGATCTCCCCTCTGCCCTTCCCATGCCACCTTTCAATGTGGCTGGTGCTTTTCTTCTTCTTAGTATGAGCTCTGCACAGACCGCCACCGGCAATGCCCTTCTTGGCAGCCTCTGCCTGCTCACAGCCTAATCTCCAGGGCTAGAAGAGGGCCACACTCCTGGAGGGGAGGGCACACTGCTGCCACATGTCACTGTCCTTCCTCGGATCTCCTTCCCCTACATGCAGGAGCTCACTCCCACTGCTGCCAACATTGTCACCAGGAAAGAGCCACTGTCATACACCTCGAGGGACCTACACGCAACCTCCTCCCCCTAGGGCTTTATCTCCCAATAAAGAATATCACCAAGGCCTGAAAATGATTTAGGAGTGACTCTGGTCTCAGTCCCAGTCTCTGTCCCTGTATCTGTCTCTGTCCCCATCTGTCTCTATGTCTATCTCTGCCTCTGTCTGCCTGTCTGTCTGTCTGTCACTCTCTCTCTCTGTCTCTCATTAATGGCTTGATCCAAAAGCCCTGCAAATGTTTCAGGCTACTTTCCTGAAGGTAGCATGACTACCTACCATGTACTCACTGCTTCTGGCAATGAGTATCCATGGCAATTACACAACATAACATACACATGCATTCTCTCTCTCTCTCTCTCTCTCTCTCTCTCTCTCTCTCTCTCTCTCTCTCCAACCTCCTCTGGCTGCTCTCCTGCTCCTGTCTTATTCTACAAGGACCTGAGGTTAGGAAGAGAGGTGTGCAGGGCCTCTTGTGTTGCATAGCTGATCACACCCCACCTTGCTGCCCGCACCTTCCGGGGGCTTCACACCATGTGCCCACCCAGTCTCCACTTGCTCCGAGCCTCCCTCGTCTTCTCCTCAGGGTCAGTCCCATTTCCCTCCCCACTCCACACCCACCACTACTGTATTAGCACCTTTTGTTGCTATAAAAATACCTGAGACTGGATACTCTGTGCAGAAAAGTTTACTTAGGGTCACAGGTGTGGAGACCCCGGATGCCAGCATCTGCTCAGTTCAGTTGCAGGCATTCTGACTGCATCATAGAAATGGGAATGGCATCAAGGTGAGAGCCAGAGTGAAAAACATCCTATGGCAAATCCAGAAGCCAGGCAGGGCAAATCTGCACGACTGAACTCTCCTCATAACCACAAGTTCTTGCAAGAACCCACTAAACGCCATGGGATCTGCATTGATCCCTATAAGAACTTGTGATGGGAGCACCTTCCATTAGGGCCACCCTTTTTAGAAGCCACCAGCTCTAAATGTCATCCCACTGAGATCAACTTTTCTGCAACCACCTACACTGACCCAGGACTGTCCTCTGACAGGGTAGCAATTAGCCACAGAAGGTATTTCGATTCTAATTTAAAGCAATCAGTGAAATGAAATCTTCCTTTTTCAGTTGTGCCAGCCACATTTCACGTATGGCTGCCATCTTGGAAACCAGAAATGGAAAAGCTGCCCAACACACACATCGCACTAAAGGCAGAGCGGCGACAAGGCTGGAGCGCATCGCTCAACCTCTCTGCAGAACCGTGGTCTTCCGCCTAAGTTCTGTCCCCATCTGGGAACTCTGGGAAGATATCAATGAATGATTTCTCAAAATACCCCATTAGCAAATGCATAAGCGTCACTGCTCTGAATGTATTGAATTAATTTCATTCCTGAACCATTTCATCTGCTTTTGGGTAATAGACTCCTGAGTACGCAGGCTTGCCTGATGGCAAATACTCATCGCTTAGTGTGTTCTCTCTAAAGGAAACCTTCTTCCACCTATATAATGCTACCTGGGTTTGTCCTTAGAGGTGTCACCAGGAGTCTGAGTGTGTGAGTACATCACAAAGGGCGCTCCATCTTTCTGAATACCCTCCTAAAGCCCCATATTGTACACAGTTGCCCTTCGCACTCTCTGCAGCTGTAGCTGGAAGAGCAGGAATGACAGCAATCACCCCCTGCCTCCACCAAAAAACCTGGACAGCCTTGGCTGAATCTATTCTAGGGCTAGGTTCAGCTCAGTGTGGCATTTATGAGTACCCAGACCATGCAACCTAGGAGGAAGCCAAAGTCCAGAGCCCACGCGACTAGCATGTCTAAAGGCTCACATGAATCAACCCCTCTTATTAAGACATGAAAGGGTCTAGGTATTAGTCAGGGTCTTACTAGAGGAACAGATATAACACAAGGTACAGATATAACACAAGATGTACAGATGTATAAGAAATTACAAGATAGGCTTACAATGGTCAGTCGCAGAGTCGGATGAGGAAGCGTGCAGAGGGCATCTGCACACCCGAGACTGAAAGATTCAGTCCCACGGTCTGCAGCCCACTGCAGTGTTCTGCGAAAGTCTCTATCAGTCATTCGATGGGTCTGCGAAGGAAGCTAAAGGATCCAAGCTGGAGGCCAAAGAGATTGCTCTGGAAGCCAAGAGATGAAGTCCAAGCTGGCTGCGAAGAGTGAAGTTCCTCCGAAGGAATGGAATGCTGAATCTTTCCTCAACCCTTTTATATACCCTTTTTGTGCTGAGTCACTCTGGGGCAGGCCCTACCCCTACCACTCCCCTCCTGTGCCCTCCCCTGCCCTTCTCTGCCCTCCCCTGCCCAGCACAGCGTGTGGAACTACCAGCCAAGTTGACACAATGTGTCAACCACTGCAATCAAATAACCAGCCAGTCTAGTTACAATAAAAAGAAAATAGTTATCCAAAAGAGGGAACCAGCTGGCAACCACCATGCAGTGACTCCTGATCAATGATTAGTGCAGAGGTTTTTCAGTGTTAACATGGGAGGAGTCATGAGGAACTGGAATCGGATTCAAGTGTGGATAAGAATAAAGAAGGAGGAGGATAAGACCAAGGAGTGGGGTTCAAATCTGACCCCCACTCGGCTTCCCAGCTTGCCTGAAGCCCATTCTGTTCTTCCCAAATACACGAACTTTCTCTGCAGTCAACTTGCACCGAATATTTCAGCATCAAAACAGAATAACGGGGCACTTTCTCAAGGTTCCCCCAGGAGAGACACCCTTGGTGGAGGGATTCCCAGCCCAAGAAAACAGCGAGGAAG
>NDGM011191813.1:0-10603 GCA_002564305.1 Octomys mimax | reverse complement strand
CACTTTTTCAGAGGTGGTAGGAAGGAACGGGACTGTGCAAAACCAAGAGTGCTTTTCTGTATCAGTGATTCCAAAGGAAAAAATACTGCTTTAAGTTATGCAAGAACAACTAAAATACTTGAGTTAACATAGCCAGCCAATAGATGCCTGAGGTATTTTCTGATTCAAAAGACCCACAATCTGCATCTACATGCAAAATAGAAAAGACTTGTATATTTATACATCAACTCCTTTTCTATTTTAAGATTCCAAACAAGCACTAACAGCACTTAGGGAGATCAAGAACAAAACAATCAGAACCTATCTTTTCCAATCAATTACTTTTCAAACAATAGGTAGGGAAAGTTTTATTTTCACTCAACTATAAATAAAGAAGCAGGAGCTACACAGATACTTTTAGCAATGGCAACAGTACTGGTAGACAGGTAAATATACATAAGGTGAAAGTTACTGGATATAGAAAAGGCATTTCAAGGTAAAATGTAATCATTTGTTTCATTGTAACAGATTTACTCAATTAAAATTGATATTTAAAGCAAAAATATCAACAGGGCGCTTATGTAGGATATTAAATCTATAATGCAAATTTAAGAAGACTCCCCATAATGCATAGAAATAAAGATATGTGGCATAAAATGAAAAGGTGGAATACTAAAATCCTTAGAGAGTAATACAAGTGGAACAAAATAATATTTAAAAATAAAATACTTTAATTGTAAATCCTAACTTAAAACTGAAAGGAATCATTAATTACACCTCAATTAAAGGATATCAAACCTTAAGTATATTCTAAGAATGACTTTTCCTCTTTCAAGGATAAATAAAAATTCAGATAAGAAAAAACAGGTCATGTGTATAGAAAACATGCATGCTCTCTTCTCCTGCTCCCAAGTAAATACTATTCCAGCAGTATCTACAGAAACATGAGCTACCCACGATACAAATACGGCCTGAAATGATGTTTTTGTCCCTCCTCTCTTAGAAATAGTCCAGGAGACTAACACCTTCACAGTGAGTCCACACTTCTGCACTTTGGTTTTCTTTCTTTTTTTTTTTTTTTTCACTTTGCCTTAGACTTTTCTACTAACTTCCAGCTGGCACATTTTACAATGCAATTTCCAGCTGGAACTTTGCAGGCAAGTTTTGATGTGCATGAGTTCTTTTTTCTTTGTTTGTTTTCATGTTTTATCTACAAGAAATGTGGGCCTACCAATTACCGCAGCAGAGTAAAGTCCCTACTTAGGCAGACACAGCGGCCAGGGTTCCATCTCCAAGGTGCTGAGCAGGCCCCACCCACAGGGCACGCTGAGGTGAGGAGACTGGGCAGGATGGCACATGCCTATAATCCCAGCACTTGGAAGGCTGAAAACAGAAAAATCATTACAAGTCCGATCTACATAGTGAAAGCCTGTACACCCTGCCCTAAATACTGAAAGAAAAAGAAAGAAAGAAAGAAATGTTCTAGCTAGTTACTATTTGAAGTGTATTAGAAACAAAAGAACTTGGTTTCTGTTCCAATACTTCTATGCCTGTCTTCAAAGTATATCCAAAAATGAGATAGTCATAAAGCCAATAATAATAGTGACAAAGTGGCTTAATAGTTTTGGTGTACTGAAAATGCCTGAAATATAGAAGTTTCTCTCAGTGCTTGTCATACATACATACACCAAAAAAGGTAACTATAAAATTTGGTACTCAAAGATAAAAGTGTTAGTTTCTTAATTTAATGTTACATCAACACCACCAGTGAGTTGACTTATTAATGGTATAGGAGAAATAAAGTGATAATTGATTCATTTTGCATATATGGACTTGCTGTTATTTTCTTATTGACATTAATACAGAATGGTTCAAGCATTTTTTTTAAATCTAAAATGAAACTATCAGAATTTGAAAAATTAGATGAGTTTCTCTAACTTTTTTCCCCAAATCATTAGAGAAAACCAGAATGAAATGAAATTTCACATATCAAAGTAAAGAAACAGGAGTTTGAGAGATAGCTCAGGAGAAAAAGTCCTTGTCTGACAAGTGCAAGGTCCTGAGTTCAATCCCCAGTTCTGCAAAAAAAAAAAAAAAAAAAAAGTAAAGAAACAAATAGGAAAACAAAAACAAAGTAAGCAAGGAAATGCAGCATTATCTACAAGCATAATAAGTGGGCCTGGGAGATCACTCAGCAGCATCAGTGCCTGCCTGGCCAGCACAAGGTACTGAGTTGGATCCCTGGTACAGAATACTGTGCTGGCCCTGGAACCCTGGGGGTGTGGTGGCACAAGCCTGTAATCCCATCTCTGAGAAAGCTGAGACAGGAAAACCACTATGACCCTGACTGCGTAGAAAGAGTATGTATCAAATAAATAAATAAATAAATAGAATTAAGCAGATTAATGACATCAAAATACAAATATCTGTATTTTGTAAAAAAAATTTAAAGATAAAATTAACTATATTTACTTTTTTAAAAACTAAAAATTCCATACAAGGGAAAGTTAAATATATACATCTAAACAAATATGCTAATTTCACACAAAGTAAAATTTTAAGGTTGTTTGTTTCCTGTCATATAACTAAACTTTAACTTCAAAATGGGAGAGATACTACTGTTTAATTAAAATCACAGTTTAATATCCTGAGCTGAATGAAACACAGTGGGAACTCTTACGTATTGAGCTGATAGGACAAAGGATGGACAAAGAACTGAGGAAGCAAATGAATGGACATGGTATAACAGGCTCCCCACAGCTTTCCCTGCTCGGCGCCAATATTAAGAAGTGTCCCTTTATTATTCCCAACCCTCACCTTTTTACTTCATATCTTTCAGGCACTCAAGAATTGTTTGCCAGATCATGCTTCATTATAGGGTATCTGGTTGCACAACACCACGAGATTATATATCATACAAAAGTACAAAATTCAAATAAGCATAATATAAATATGATGCATATTATAACAAAGTAATAACACACAGCACTTACAACATACCAGATGCTACGCTGAATACTTTATGTATTAACTCACTTCATTATTAGAAGATCACATAATGAAAGTGGGATTTTTATCCTTGTATTATCCTCATTTTATAAAAGAAACAATGAAGAGGGAAAGTGGCGAAAATAACTTGCCACAGTCAGACAAATAACTAGAGGCAGATGGAAGCCAACCGAGAAAGTCTTACTCTAGAATCTGGACTCTTAATAATCACACTGTGCAGTATAAAAGGACTGCAATTCTAACGTGGCCTCAAGTAAACCTCTTTTTTCTGGAAGATCTAGCACATTCTTCACTAGACACTTTTACTGTCAATCAAAATAAATTACTATTGAAATTCAAAATAAATATATTAACACCTTAAATTTGTTTTGCATCTTGGTACAGTATTTTCATCAAAACTTGATCTAGAAAAAAAAAAACAAAACAACTTGATCTTGGCAGGAGGGTTTCTGAAACACAGCCCCAGCTTCACAGCCCACAAGCTCCATAACCCAGAAGCCTTCATTTAAAGTTTACTTGTGTCATCTTCTCAATCTGATCCAGCCTACATTTTTACAGGATTGCATATAGCATAATATAAAGCCAGCCTCAGTTTGTTAGTTTGTTTATTTTGGTGGAACCAGGGACTGAACTCAGGCCCTTCCACTTGGCGGAGAAGTGCTTATTCTACTGAGCCATCTCCCCAGCCCTTTTTACAAGTTGTTGTTTTTATTTTCTGGGTTTTTTGTTTGTTTGATTGGTTGGTTTTTTGGGGGGGTTTTGGCAGCCTCAGTTTAAAAAAGAAAAAAAAAAATCGGTGTTTTCTGCTGCTTCCATACCTTTCATTTTGCATATTGGTAAACACTCTTTCAACAGTACTGTTTACATAATTTTAAGAATACACTTAATATTGACTAATTAAAAGAAAATAGCTCAATCCCCGGTACTACAAAAAAAAAAAAATAAGCAAATAGCTCTGCAAAGAATAAAACTCAACTAATACACTAAAACCTGACTGGTAAGTTAGAAGCTATTTTTTCAAAGGAAGAGTTTTAAAGTAGTTTTGAGTATTCTACGTGAAGGTTGAAGAATATAAATTGAGCTGCTTGGTGCTCTAGAAAGTGCTCATAACACCCCACTTTTCCTTCACCATATTGTTAAATCTGTAATAAATGTCTCCATGAAAGAACATGTTAGACTCTGAAAAATCACCCTTTTACGGTAAGGAAAATAAGCACTGACTACAGAATTTAATTTGGTTATTTTTAAAGTCAATTCAGCAGCACAAGTATTTCTATTTTTTTACTAAAGACCAAACCTACATTATTAAATATTTCTTTCTTATTAAATATTTCTATCTTCCAATTTATTATAGTTATACTGTGTAATAAACAAAATTTTATGCATAACATCACAAATAGCCATTATTGGGCCCATGAGATAGCTCAGCAGACTCAGCACCTGCCTAGGTAAGCACAGGGACCAGGGTTCAATCCCCGGCCCCACATGCCCTACCTCCAGGTGTGCTGAGCTGGCTACTGAATCCAGGTGTGGAGGTGCATGCCTGCAGTCCCAGCACTGCAGAGGCTGAAAATAAGAGGATCACTATAAGTTGGAGCTATGCAGTGACACCCTGAACCAAATACATTAATTAATTAAACAAATAGCCATTATTTTTCTGAATACAGAAATTATCATTTGAATGAGAACACAGACTCAACACACTAAATTTAGATACAATTTAAACTAAAGATGTAAAATATAAGGTAATACACATCTGAGTATTTTTCTATCATTTATTCAGTTTCTCGTCAAGATGTGATGAGAAAAAATTCACAAAAGAATCATTTTATGATTCTAAAACAATATGTGTTTGATTCATAAGTGTTAGAAAGGCTATGTTTTCCTAAGAAGTATACATACATAAGTTGATTTATAGTTTCTTTTTATTTTCTCAGATGCTTAATGATGCAAGTGATGGGAAATTGTATTCAACTAATACAAACCAAGAATAAAATTAGAAACAATGTATTAATATACAAATTTTGGGGAATTTTATTCAAAGTATTTTTCTTATCAAAAAGTTCTAAATTGCCTATATTTTCCTATTATTAAATTATCTACAACTTCATTATGTACTGATGCAAAAATACTTTCAACTCAATATAACAATATTACCTCTTGGAGTTATTTTTCATTTTCTCTTCCTGGAATTTTTTTTTCAGTTCAGAAATTTAGAATCTTCTACAGTGTATACTGTCTAGGACATCAGGAAGCCTGTTTGTTCCTGTCATGTAGTCTAAAAGCATTCTCTGATTTGCTAAATAGAGTTTAGTTTTCTATACTATGAGGGCAAATGCCAGCTCTTTTTCACATTCATTTCCTTAGCTTACTCACTGTCTGCTGATATTTAAGAATGGTAGAAGTTGGGCATGGTAATGCACTCCTACAATTCCAGAATAGGGGAAGCTGAGGCAGTACAACTGCCACAAATTCAAGGCTAGCCTGGACTACATTCATAGTGAGTTCGTGGTCAGTGTGGATTACAGAGTGAAACCCTAGCTTAAAATAAGTCAATAAATAAAATAAATAGAATTAAAAAATAAATTTAAAAGTTTCAGCATCTCAAAAATGTCAAGATTGAAATTTAACAGCTTATTATAAAATGTAAGTTGCTAGAGGATCTTAAAGAGATTATTTTAAATAAGAATTGTATTGTTTTCCTCTCATTGAAGTGAATCTTAAAGAGATTAAAATAATCTTAAAGAGATTATTTTAAATAAGAATTGCATTAGTTTCCTCTCATTGAAGTGATTCCCTAATGATTTAGAATACCTATTCATGTAAAATCTTCTAAGGTTTCTGTCTAACTGCAAACTTCAGAGAAATTCTAGTTTCTCTAAATTAGATGTCAAATGACTATCCCTGACTAACTACAGTGGATTCTAGTAAGGCAACATGGGTAACTTTTAAAATTGTCTCTTTTTAAATCTTTAACCTAATCTAGTGATAGTAGTTTTGCCTGAATATTTCTACTCTTATATTTTAATATTGAGCTATTACAATAGTTTATGCAATTCATTTCAGCATCCCTTTTATAATAAATGTTTTGAGATAAACATATACAAAGATAAAATCAGAAATGAAAATTGCTATTTCTTTCACGGTGTAATCAAGCTGTATAACTTATGTTTGAGAGATATCAAAACTTTAAAAAACTAAGTTGCTGACAGGCATTTTTGACTATGTCTTCTTTATATTCTGTAACTCAAAAGGAAACTGTAAATATAAATGTAAATCTTTCTACAAAATGAGGCTGCTGTTACTTACACCCTCTTATTCTGGAAACATAAATATGAGCTTGACTTACGCATAGATTTTGAGCTAACTTTCAAGATGATTGATTCTCAGCCAAAAAATATCCAATAACATCAGAAGAGATAGCAAGTGAGGAATAAAAGGAACAGCATTTACCTCATCTGCAGCATCACAATGTAAATATACAACCAGCAGAGTTCTGGTGAAGAGCACAAGATGACTAAGGATTCTGCAAGACCAGGCTGTAGTACCAGCAAAAGACTATAGTATCAAATTCCTGTTGCTATTTTATAGAAACAATATTAGAACAGTCCCTAGTGACGTGCAAATTCTGACAACCAAGATCAACTAAGCATGTTAAAATGGACATATTGGGTGCTAGCCCCTAAAACATAAGCGATCATTTACCCATTACAGATTATTTGCTACAGGCTTGATACAGGTGCAGAGTGGGACAAATCCTTACTTCTTATTACTCCCACTGAGTCCCCTGAACTTTAACTCAAGCTATAAACCCATACTCAGCCAATTTCTTTTCATTAAGAACCTCCAGAAGAGGTATCTTCTAACAGCTAATGTACCCAGCAGAACATAGAGATTTTAGCACCCAGCATTTAAAAGTGGTAATCCTCTTATTTTTCCCCTAAAAGCATCATCTAACCAAAGTAAAGAAGGAATAAAACTACACACACCTTTGCTGAGCATGGTGGCACACATTTGCGATCCCAGCATTCAGGAACCTTAAAGAGGAAGACTGCTGTGTATTTGGGACCAGCCTGGGCTAAAAAGTGAGTTTGAGACCAACCTGAACTATATAGCAAGGCCCTGACTCAAAAACAACAACAAAAAACAAACAAACAATAACATACACAATGACTTTTGAAATGACTTTTCATTTGACAAGAGATTTTATAAAAGATTTTCACTTTACATTACAGACATACAGGACTGTTTCTAGATGGGTGTCACTTCTAATGGCTTCAAATGAATGCAAAGAAAGGATAGTCTTGGACTTGCCATTTATTTTATTTTCATAACTGAAGCCCTGGCAGATTGTTTTAGTGTTAGCCCTGCATAAACAGAAGAACTACGAGCAGATGGTGAGCGGGTTCACTTCAACTAGACATGTCTGGATTATTACACTTGAAGAGGTACTTTATTTTAGGCCTTTAGGAAATAATAAAAGAAATTCTCTTATAATAGAACTTAATACAATCAAAACTAAACCACAGAACTAAATAAAATTCAGCAATTCACCAACAATTTAAATATGCATTCTATTATCTATTTATGATTTTTCCAGGTTTAGAGATAAACGGATGGATAGACAGACATCCTCATTAAATCATCACACAAAGTTACAGAAATAAACTTTAAATAGATCTAATCTGTAGTCTGCTAAGGAGAACTGAGCCTGACACCTCTAACCTTGAGAAAAATTTAACATTTAGAAGTATTCTGTGAGTACTATTTCCATTCACATATACCTAATGAGCAATATATAAAAACTGGAATAAAACAAAATGGTTTTAGTAATAACAGAAGTAATGGCAAAGAAACATCAAGAAAAACCTAATGGTCAGATGACTGTGAGCATGTATGAATTCCTACTCCACCAGCTAGGGGAACTGAAAAGTCTTCTGCTTTGTACAACACTCTCCTTCTCCCAAAATAAGACCCAGCTAAAAAATAATCATCCTTGAAAACTAGAAATCAAAAGTGTCATCCCTGATTAGCCTGTGCTGGCTTTACCCGCTCTCACTATTCTCTTGCTCAGTGGCTACTCTGTAAGGCAGCTAAGACAAATACAGACTACTTGGGGGTGGCATTTTTGATCCCTAGTTTTCAAAGGTTCTGCCAGGCCTTATTTTCATGAAAGGACAGCATTTACACCGAGCGAAGTTCTTATATACTCCCTGAAGAAACTCACGACAGCGTGAATGGTCTTGGGGATTTTATGTGAAGTGGAATAAGCTAGGCTTGGAAAGACAGATACCGTGTGATTTCGCTCATACCAAGAATCCTATAAAGCTGGTCACACAGAAGTAGACTGTGATTGCCAGAGCTTGAGAAAGCATGGCAGTAGGGAATGAGAGCGAAGGTAATGAGTATGTGTGATGGTACAGCTAGGTACAGGAACAGGATCTGGTGTGTTCTTGAATAGTACACTGACAACAATTAACAAAAATACTCTGTACATTTCAACATTAACTAGAGGAGAGAATTAGAAATGATTTTACTAAAAAATTTATAAATGTTCGGCCAGAGAGATACCTCAGGAGATAAGCAATTGCCTGACAAGTGCAGGGTCCTGAGTTCAATCCCTGGTACCGCAAAAAAAAAGAAAGAAAGAAAGAAAGAAAGAAATTGTAATTTGGTAAAATATGTAGACATAAGTTGAGCTTTATTGTATGTCAAATCACGGCTTCATCTTTCCTATCTTAGCATGAAAACCTTGGGTACAGGGGCACGTCCCACCCCTACTGTGTTCCCCACAACTGATTTCACATTCACTGAGTGGTAAGTGGATTAGATTGGTGGGGCTTTGAATTTTTTTTTCAATATTTATTTATATTGAGAACAGTATGATGTTCTTTTGGGGCTGACGGAGGACAAAGGCAACTGAGGAACTGGGATTATAGCTTAGTAGTAGATTACATGCTTAGCATGTGTGTAGCGTGGCATTATGGGAAACAAGAAAGGAAAATGAGGGAGGGAGAGGAGGAGGAAGGAGGCAGGCAGGCGTACAAATGGCCACACTTCTCTGTTGTGCTCACTCATGATAGAAGAAGTGAGCAGGAAATCTGTGTGGGGGTGATGAAGGAATAGCACTTGGTGTTGCCACATTTGTGTTTATCTGAATCCTCTGAACTATTTCTTACGGCCTCCTGACAGCTGTTCTGCTGATCTAGGTTTCACATTGTATGTTGGAGTTTTTATTATTGGCTGTTTATACAAGTCAGTTTTATTTTTTCCGAATGTAGTGTCATTATGTTGTCCTGCTTTGCCCTGCTGGGCTCATGTGATCCTCCTGGCTCAGCCTCTTGAGTCACCTGGACTATAAGAATGTACCACTTTGTGTGGCATTTTTTTTTTTAATGTATGTACTTAGTACAGGGTCTACAGGGTCTCGCTATGTAGATTGGACTCTTAGTGATCCGCCTGTGTTCAGCCTCCCAAGTGCTGGGATTACAGGTGCGCACCACCATGCCAGTCTTATTCACTGCCTCAGGGCACCCCAGGGGCAGGGCCAGCATGGCATGCCGGGGATTGAACCCCCAGCCCCTGCATCTACCTAAACAGGCACTTTAATCTGCTGAACAGTCTGGCTGACCCTCACTTTTTTGTTTTAAGAAATGGATTTCCTAAAATGAAGTAGAGCCTACTTCTTTGGTTCTGATTTATCTGGTGGCAGTTGTTTGTACACTTACAGATGGAGTCCTGTGAGAACTAACTTAAAAGCTTTCTAATTGTTTTTCAGTCTGAGTTGTTGACATTTCCTAACTTTTACTTAGATACTCTTTAAAATACTTATTCTATAAAATTTTCAATACAAAATGTAGATATTACCACAAAGTCAGTACACCATTATATGATGAGTGGGGGGAAATCAACATTTTTATGACTACCAGAAGTTTTTGGCAAAGTAGTTGTGTCCTGTTCCATCAGTTACTGAGCTTCTTTTATTAGGTATGTTCTGAAGTTGAAATGATTTAGTGCTTACTACCTGTGAGCACTGGTATAATGAGTTCTTAGAACCCTTTGTGCTCCCGAAGAAACCGTGTAGATAGCAAAAGTGTGCAGTTAGCAAGGGCATTATGCCTTTTTAAAAATAACATACTGGAGAGCAGATGATAATCTGGTCTACCGTAGTACAGCAATTCAACTACGAAGTGTCAGGTAGAAAGTCAGACATGATGCACACTCTGGTTATAAATTTCTCTTCATAACATGTCCAATTTTCACTCTGTCTATTTATAATTGCTGTACAGTGATTCTGTCAATTGGAGAGACAGGAAAAGCAACAAAATATAGCCCAAATAGTAAATTTTAGAACTTATAAGAAATTTAGATGGAGGAAAATATTAAGAATGAGGATTGCCACCAATTAGGCTTATTTTACCAACTGTCTTGACTGGCAAGTTAACTGCTTTACTTATGTAGTTTCATTCCATTGACCCACTGATTGCAGTACTAGACACTGAACGCGGGGAGCCCTGAGCCATGTACACCCCCGTTCCTTTTTAAATTTTGAGACTGTGGGGCTGGCGAGATGGCTCAGTGGTCTAAAGCACCTACTTGGAACAAGCTGAACTAA
>NDGM011191808.1:0-20464 GCA_002564305.1 Octomys mimax | reverse complement strand
GGGATTGAACTCATGCCCTTGCACTTGCCAGGCAAGCACTTATTCTACTGAGCTATCTCCCCAGCCCCTTCTAGCATTTATTTAGAACTTTGATTCATGACCTCCAAAAAAAAGTGTCATGTGATTAAAGGACACCTTCTGACCCTTTGAAATAGCTTTAGCTAGAATTTCAGTGACAAAAGGAAGTTAGAAGGTAAGGCTTTTTAAATGCTCTGAAGAAGAGTTAAATGTATGAGTGATGTGACTAATACAGCTGGCGTTATGAAGCACTGTTTATTATGAATGTCATTTACAATTCAACACATTCTTGTCAATAGGAATTAAATGAAATTTTTGAAGAATTTCATGATATGGCTATTATAGAGAATGAAAAATAACAGCTTGGTCCAGTGACAGTTTTGCCCTTTTAAAGTGATAGAGTTGACATTTTCCAGAACTAATGTTAGGTTTATCCAGGCCTTAGGTTATCATTTCATTGATTATTATTCAATTCCATGAATGATATCTATGTTTTTGAAAGAAATTATGCCTTTCTCATTTCCCCTTTAATAGAAATGAAAAAAATATTTAGAAGATAGTACTTCATGGCATGGTGATGGATTCTTTGAGAAAGAGATAACTCATTTTTCTTTGAAATACATTTTTTTCTAGCAGAGACCTGAAAATAAGCTTAGAAAACCAACTATGTACTAGTGAAAGCTAATAAAATTTAGAGATCATCGATGTCATTTTTCCTACAAAAGATTCAAAAATCTGGCTGCCTGTTAAGGTTTACATCTAAAATGTCCCCCCAAAGTCTCACACGTTCAGAATTGGGACTTTCAGAATAGAAGGTGATTTGATCAGGACAGCCCTCTAACTTCATTAATTAGGTGAGCTCATGGGTGAGATCATAATTTGATTGCATTAATGGGAGACTGTGGAAACTTAATTGAAGTAGGTGGCTCAGAAAATCCTGAGTGTGGGGATGATATGTGCTCCCTGACTCCTTTCTTCTGACTCTTGTCTCCTGAGCCCCTGGGTGCCATAAGATGAGGAGTTTTTCCTTTGTCATACTCTTCTGTTGTCTCGGTCTCACCTCAGGCCCACAGCAATGCAGCCAGCCAATCACAGCCTGGAACCTCTGAGGCCATGAGGCAAAATAAATCTTTCCTTCTTTAAGTTGTTTTTCTTAGGTATTTGGTCACAGACACAAAAATCTGACCAACACCACTCCTTTGATTCTAACACATTTTCTAGAGTGATGAGACAGTACTCCTACTTCAGAATTAATTTTTTTCTTTTTTCTTTTTACTTTGGAGAAAATGTCTTGCTGTTTGTCAGGCTGGTCTTAAATGCACTCTGGAAGCCTGAGTTGGCTTCAAATTCATGGCAATTTTCCTGCCTCATCCTCCTAAGTGCTAGAATTACAAGTGTGGGGTTATTGGCTTCAATTTTTTTATTGAACATATCAAATTGCTATAAAGATATGTAGACAGACTATGCACATAGTGATGTTAGCCTACTTATAATTTTCTTAGCATGATTAATGATCACATTGTACCTTGTATCAAAATACAATAAAGTAATTCTTAAAGGGTGCAGTAAGTTAACTCACAAGTTTCCAAATAATATATCTGGTCAAAGCCATGCTGGACATTATTGATGAATCACCTCACAAAGGCTCAAATGTACAGGAACATTTTCCAGAGGAAGCAAGCCATACAGTGCTCCAAACAATGATTATACCTGAAAGAGCCCAAGAATCAATTTCTAAGCATACCCTCACTAGCTCACATGTGTTCCCTGGCCATAATTGTCTGCAGTGTATTGATTATATGTATGAACTATAGATGGCTATAATTTGCAATAATGAGTACTATTTGCTAAATTAAATTAATAAATGCAAAATGATGATTCAAAGGTAAAGAAACTGGTTTTCTTCAGCACCACAATGCTCAGGAATTTTCATTATGAACATTACCTACTAAGCTTATTTAAACTTCTCTGATAGTTTCCTTTTCATTTCAAATCTAGTGTCTTATCAATTAGTATTATCTCTTTAAAATAAATTTTTAAAAATATAAAGTAAAAAAGGACAAGAAAAAATTAAAGTTTATTGAAAGGTAAGCATTAATGTTTAATTATTTGATCAATTTTGCACACCTATGTCTGTTAATGTGAACAGGTTTGAAAATGAAAATATGTAATATAACAAACATTGTTAAGTTTTTATTCTTGTTTTAAAATTCTGTATCATGTGCACTGTGACTTGTTACTCTATTTTTGTCTTTGTTTCTGCTATTTGTAGTCTTTAAAATAAGAAAAAAACAAAAAAGAACAAAACAAAACAAATAATCATATCTAGTGAAAGTGTGTTACCATCATAATACCTTTACTTCTACCATAGTAATGACAAATTTTACTGTAAATTATTATGTGTTCATCATAAATCATGAAAACATTTTAACTTGGTATCTGAATATAATATTTAGAATAAGAAAGCATTCATATTTGCATAAACATTAAAATAAGTAAAACTTAACAGCTTATAGGATCTTATCATTCTACTACAAAATTCTAAAAATTTAATAAAAATATAACAAACAACTATCAGTGATTTGAAGAAAAGCAAACACACTATCCTAGGTTATTCCCCACTTCAAGCATGTTTGATCCCAAAGCCTATAGCTTCAACCACGTATTTTGTATAAGTGTAGGATTCAGCTTTTTAATATAGAATGCTACCTTAATCTTCAACAAGATGAAATCATATCTCTCAGACATTGCTTACCAATGTAATAACATGAAGAATGTATTCTAAGTGCATTTAGAGAAGAAAGATCAAATCATACTTTTAAAACGATCTACCTAGTTTTGTTCTGATCATTGCATTTTTAAGTTAGCTAAGATCTGAGTATTTTGAAAACTTGATATACATGATTTTACATAGATGAGTGCCATCCTACATTGCCTTTAAAAAAGACAATATATTTTTGCAATATTACTAAAAGAACATGTGGTATTACAATTTCCTTGTGCCAGCAAAGGATTACTGGGTAAGAAAGAGATTTCCTAGTCTTGTTCTAAACTCATAAAGCACTATGATTTATGGAATAGTTCTCTGGATTGGACAGAACACTGATCATTTCCCCCAGAAAATAATAAATGCTGAGATAAAAGGAACTTCCAAAGATTGAAAAAAAATTTAAAATGCAGCTTGTATCTCAGAGTAATTTGTAATGAATGCCAACTGCATTCATTTTTGCCTAAGATCTGTATCTTTTTATCTTAGTAACTACAACAATAAAACAAGGATGGGCTAGGCATTAAATAAGAAATTCCTTTCTTGCATCTACCATATTACAGCCAATAAAGTGATGAGGGAAGTGGAGAATGATTAGGATGTAAAGCTCAGAGATTCTCAGCACTCATTGTATAGGAAGAAGGTATTTCCATAGGCAGTTCCATGTGGTAGATCATAGCCAGGACTATGAAGAATAACAGTTTACAGACTACATTATTGACAAAAAGTCTATTTATTTTATTTAATTTCCCTCATTTCACCATTGGTTAAGGCTTTAATACAATGCACTAGCAAGTCAATGTAGGCACAGGTTACCAGGGATATATTGAAATTTAGTTCCAAATACAATATCACATCTTGGAGATAGATATGTTGGATTTCTGTACAAGTAAAGTACATCATCTAGGGAAAATCAGTATTCAGTGTGGCAGCAGGCCCACTTGGAATGCATATCTGCAAATTAACTCTCCCCTAGGCTTTAAAGGAAGTTTTTCCTAGGGGCTAGGAAAGTGGGGGAGTAGTAGGAAAGGAGCCTGATAAAACTGGCAAAAGAAGGCCTCAGGGGCCTTATTAAAATAAGCAGAGGGTCAGAAGTATTTGAGGATGCAAAGAAAGGAGAAGCCGATTTGGTGGCTAATGAGCCAGGGACCATGAGACAGGGAATATGCAATCTGGATTAATGCTGCTTTGCTGGATTACTCTGGAAAACACTTCATTTCTCTGTTCCTCTGTCACCTCGCTTATAAAGCAAGCCACCCAAACTTACCACATCTATGGTTGTGAAAAACGGATAATAAAAGTAATCTTGAAGGCTTTTGCAACTGTGCAAAAATTACATAAACATGAAACAGAAACAAGGACTGTTGGAGCATACTGTGTAAGTTATATCAGATTCAATAACAAGGTTTCACTTGCCTCTGACACGCATTTTATTTCTTTTACATTCATAACCCTAACGTAATATCAAGCTTGAATTACTTATCTAAAAGACTTTGCAAACCTTTTGAGATTGTTGCCACATTAGAAGAAAATTAAAGATTTATAACACAAGATAGCATTTCTGATAGAATGAGGCCAGGGAGAGAGGCAATGAGACAGTATTGATTTTTTGCCCAGCAATTCCTTGGCTCTTGAGAGTTCAATAAATTATGTTAAAATTCAGCAGTATTTCTTTTTTTGTCTAAATGTGTCAGTTTCTAAGTATATAGTTATTTTAAATAATGTCATACAATGCCATCCAACATCCTCATATATATTACTTAAGTAATTTAAAATATTAATCTAAAAACATATTTTCCTGGAGCACATGAATATTAGTGAAAGTGAAAAATCCCTTAAAGATTGCAATGAACCAGTTTTGAATATTTATGTTAAGGTAAAACTACAATTGACTTTATCTAGAAATCTTTAATAAACAGGCTCTTTAGGGAAAAAAAAAAAACTTCTGACTGGCAGCATTGCTTTCACTTTTAAGTAAGACGACATGTAAAAGCAGCTTGGCAATTTGCTATTAGTTTGGACAAAAACACACTTCTCTTCCAGCTGACTGGAAATAATAGTTACAGTAATTTAAAGTTTTTATTGATTTACAAATGTGGTGATGGTGTTGGTTATCAATGAAGTAGAATTAGGTGTGAAATCACCACTTGTAGACGTAAAGCCTGTGTTATGGTACTGCATGGCTAGTCAAATTATAGTAACTTGACTTGGAAAAGGAGTTAACTGGGGACCTAATAGGCAACCCAAGGCTTGCCAGAAGAACTTTCTAAGAGACTACCTAAACCCAGACTCCTCCCTGCATGGCAGACCTAGACTAAATAAAGCTAATATCTGCTAGTGACCCCGTTAGGGTTTAGTGATCTACAATGTCTCCCCAAAAGTCCCCCGGTCTTTTTTTTTTTTTTTTTTTTNGCAGTACTGGGGATTTAACTCAGGACCTTGCACTTGCCAGGCAAGCACTTATTCTACTGAGCCATCTCCCCAGCCCTAGTCCCATGTGTTCTGAGGTGGGACTTTTGGAAGGTGATGAGAGTGTGAGTATGTTAATCTTAATAATGAGTTAATTTGCTGATGAATTTATAGCTGAAAGATTATTATAAAATAGGACCCATTTAAAGGGGTATACATGAGGGGGTGTCTTTGAGGGGTACATCTGGTTCCCTGTCTCCCCCTCTTTATCTGGCTTTTGCTAATCTCTCATTCTTGGCTGTCATGAAGAGACCCACTTTCCATCATCATGTCCTTCCGCCATCACATTCTTGCCTTGGAACGAGCCAAACCTGACCTGAAAACAAGAGCCAAAGTAAACCATGAACCTTTTCTCCTTCAAGTGGTGTGTATTGAGTATTTTGTTCCAGATACAGAAAGGTGCCTACTATGCATTCCTTTATGTCAGGTGGATGGGGGTGAATACAGTGAGTGAAGCTGAAATTGATCACCTGAAGACCCGGGGAACAAATTCATTTCAATGTTATTCTGAAAAAAAAAAAAAAGAACCTATTCTAACTCATATTCCATACCTTAACTCAAATATGCACACAAGAGTTTTTTCTGATCTAAAAGGGAGGATTTACTGGGAAAAAGTGACTCTAGGCCACTTATTAATAAATTCAGTAGTACTCGTCCTAGGGAAAGGATTAGCCCTACTTCAATTTCTAGAGTAAACAACAGGAAAACACTCTCTCTCTCTCTCTCTCTCTCTCTCTCTCTCTCTCTCTCTCTTTCTCCCTCTCTCCCCGTCTGTCTGTCTGTCTGTGTGTCTGGGAGCAAGAGAAAATCAAAGAAAAATAATTAAATAATAAAAAGATATATATTCACCTATACTCACTACCTGTAAAACAAAGGCTGCTGTTTTAGAAATAGCCTCAAATGGGTCTATTAAATAGCTACAAAATTCATCTCACTGCTGTGATTGTTTTAACTCAGAAAGGCAGTGGGTCCCTGTGGAGTCATAGAGGTTTGGCCACAGATGACATATACATGCTAATTACAGTCCACACCAATAGGCAGGTTGCAAGTTCTTGGTGTGGAAGTGAGCACTGTAATTTCTCCAGCTTTTGGACCATTATCATAGTCATGAAGAACAAAAACTCTATCTTATTATGTTTAGGTAGAAAAAATATTATACATGTGTCTCTCTTAGTCACTTTCCTCATTGCTGGGGCAAGATACCTGATGCCCACAACTTAAGGGAGGAAAGGTTTATTTTAACTCACACCTTATTGATGTTTCCACCCACAGCTGTCTGGCTTCAGGATGGCATAGCACAGGAGCCTGGCAGAGAAGAAGCTGCTCATTGCATGGCAGAGTGAAGTACAGAGTGAAGGCAGGAGTTGGGAAGTCAATGCCCTGGTGACCCACCACTTCCAACCAGACCCCACCTCCTAATAGTAAGTCAGCTATGCACCTTCATAATCTAATCACCTTCTAAAAGCCCTGCCCATGAATGGTTCAGGCTCTTGGATAACGTGTATATATAAACCATAACAGTGTTACAGCATAGAGGTGCCTGTCTGCAAGTGGCTACATGAATCCTTCCTGCATTTTTAGGACAGATGCCTAACAATCCCTAACACAATGCTTTACATAGTAGGTACTTAAATAATGTTTGCCATTGAAAAGATGTCCTTTATGGCTACTTTAAAAAACCAGTAATTCTGCTATGTGGAAAAGAAAATGTGAAAATGACAGTCTAGATTTAAGCAAAGAATGATATATTAGTATTTATGAAAAAGGTAGTATAATGACTTGAAAATAGAGAAAGGAATAGTATCAATGAAGCAAGCATTACTTTTAGTAACATTTTCTCTTTGGAAATACAAGGAATAGCAATTTATTTTCCATCGCTTCTCGGCCTTCTGGCTAAGATCAAGTGTAGGAATTTATTTTCCTTTAACTTTCTCCAAGTATTTTGTCAAATACTAAAGATTAATTTCATTCATTAGTCATTCTTGCCTTATTGTCTTTTCTATAATCATATTTACATATCAAGGTCAGCTAGGACAAAATATTTGAGAGGTGGGATGAGGCTCAGAGTACTAAAGGATGGCAAGATCTATTTAGTTGAGGGAGTGAAAAACTAAACAAATCTCCATCCATAAACAAATCTCCCTTCTGTCCCTTTCTCCTCCTTTTCCATCTCGGCAGTGTTCACTTATTTTTCTGAGACATCTACAGTATGTTTTTAGACACTACCAAGAGTTTCTCATATAAATGTCCATGTTTACATTCTATGACAGACTAGATGCTCTAGTATAGCTAAATGTTCTTTCACAAATATTGAATAGAAGTTTATTATAGAATAGAACAACTTTAAATTGGATGTTTATTAACTATAAAAGCAATATATATGTAAGAATTTTCATACCATTAGATAAATTAAGCCACCTTATAATCAAGACTGTTACAATTAATAGTCTGTAAATTATTGCTACTAGACACTATTATCAATTTTGTGTATAAAGCTAGATGCTGAGGTTTAGATTAGTTTTTAGAGTATTACTGAGATTGTATTAAGAACAGGCTTGGTTACCACTCATACCCTTGTATCTAGAAAAGTAATTTCCTATTTTTTTTCAAGCTTAAAGTCGTTACTATAGCTCAGTCTACATCCCTCCCCTGCTCAGTCCCACGCATAGGTTACCTCCTACTTAATTTTCAGAGAATGAGCTCCTTCTACCCCTAAAAGGCAAGGGCTATGCTACATCCAAGAAGCAACAGAATAGCCTTTGCTGTCCCAGGATGGCAATGCCCACCTTACCTCCCATGGCAACCAAAACACCCCAGACAAACAGCATGATGTCCTCCTTGCAAGAGTTCTTTAGTCTCGTGCTTGCTCTTGTGTGGAGAAAGTACACTTCTAGGTTCCTATCCCACGAAGCCTATT
Source organism: Octomys mimax (assembly GCA_002564305.1). NCBI lineage: Eukaryota > Metazoa > Chordata > Mammalia > Rodentia > Octodontidae > Octomys > Octomys mimax. The sequence continues at coordinate 12,293 of NDGM011191808.1, read as the reverse complement.
TCCAGAGCAGGCAACTGTAGTGAGGCAGGAAGAACAGCTACTCAGCTGCTGGGATACATGCTCAGGTACATATGTTTTCCATATCCTTTCATCATGCAGGCTGAGGAATATTAACTACCTTAACCTTGTGAGAGCAGTAGGAGATTACCTTTCCAAATATAATGGCATTGGTGGTAACCAAGACTGTTCTTAACTATAGTACAATCTCAGAAATGCTCTAAAAACTAATCTAAATCTGACACCTTACTAGGTGGATAACCTTGGCCACTGCCTTGGATTAAACTAGATTGTGCATGACTAATTTAGACAAACTATTGGAGAAATGCTTTCAGCATTCCTGTTACTCATATATAAATAATTAGAATCACATATTTAACAGACCTCATTAAATAGTAATTGTACAAGTCCTAGTAGAACCAAAGGGAATAACAGCTATGAATAGTATCTCTTTTTTCTTTCCCAAATATTGATCAAATATCTATACATGCAGCATTGTGCAGGCTATTTGGGATTTAGAGATAGGTACAACTATTTCTGTCTTCAAGGAGCTCTTAGTCTTGTGAGACAGGAAAATTTTCACCATGTTCAGAATTTTAAGTAGAGTGATACAGATGAGTACAGGTTAGAGTCAGCTACTGAGTAACAGAAGAGAATATCATATTCTTCCTGCAGCACAGCCCAGGGCTATCACAGATTGCTCTCACAAACAATCATAAAATATTTCAGCAATATTTCCATGAGTACATTTGTTTTTATTATAGGTTAGCACTTCTTCATATGAATATGCCACAATTTGGTTAGTTTCAGTTGATTTGGCTTTTAGGAACAAAAGTATTATGCGTAAACCAGTTATGAACATTCTTGAATAAGATATTTTGCTAATTTTTAATATTTTTTGTTACATGATACTTGTATTCATTCATGGGGAACTATGTGATATCTTAATGCATGTTCACATGATCAACAGACAAGTCAGTATAAAGATTTGTATCTCATCAAATATTTGTTTAAATAGATCTTTTTTAACTAAGAAAATTTTATTTTAAAGAAATTTCATGTAATTTAATACTCACTAGGGTCATGTTAATGAGGCTGTCTTCAGAGCAGCCCTTTTTAAAAGAACTGAAGCTTAATCCAGCCATTCCATCTACCTTGCCACAATTCTTCTATCTCCACTTGAATTATGGACATTGACAACTGTTGTCTTACATCCAATTTTGTCCAGCAATACATTTTTGGAGCCGAGAATTTGAATTATACATAGTACTGGTATTTTGGCACATGACCTAGATTCTGTATCATTCCTTAACCTTTCATTTCTAATACTGAAAGTCAGCATTTTTCAGTCAGTATTAGGCAGAATGTTACAGGCCTCATTGTTACCACTGTAAATATTTACTGTGATGGAAGCATGACTTGTGTTTCAACTTTAGCCACATTGACCAATCTGGACACCAATCAGCAGTGCCCATTCTAATCCAGAATGAGGCTTTGAATAGGTCTTTTTGTAGGCCTACATTATAATTTCTAGGAGTACATTTGCTAGGAGGTGTTATTTACTCAAGTTGTACAAAACTGACGAACATTTCAAAAGAGATGTACACTTCTGCACAATGTATATCAGACCTAAAAACATTCTTTTGAAGTTGGACCTATACCTCTCACCATGCACTAAACCAATATTGAAATGGATCAAAGATTTAAATGTTAAATAGAAACAATCTGCTGGGAGGTAGAATAGGTATAATTCTTGAAGACAAAGGTGCAGATAAAGACTTTACAAGCAAAACTCCAGTTCCACAAGAAATATTACAAAGAATCAACAAGTACTATCACTTCAAATTAAAAAGCTTTTGAACAACAAAGAAAACCACCAGCAGAGTGAAGAGACAAACTACAGAATGGGAAAAAAGTTGCCAGCTACTTGTCAAGGAGTCCTCAAAGGACTAATATCTAGAATAAAAATAAATAACTCAAAAAAATTAGACCCTACAAACTTAAAGATCCAATCCAAAAAAGGCACCTGAAATGAATAGATGCTTCTCAGAGGACAAAGCACAAAAGGCAAATGCATACAAGAAAAAATGGTCAGTACTACTGGCCATTTTTTGAATGATAAAAAAAAAATGAATTTTGAAGTACAAATGAAAACATCACTGAGATTCTATCTCACTCCAAAAAGAATGGCTATCATCAAGAAACCCAGTAACAAATGCTGGTGAGGCCGTGGTATAAAGAAACCCTTCTCAGTAATGGGGCTGAAAATTGGTAAAGCCACTGTGGAAACCAGTATGAAGATTCCTCAAAAACTTAAACCTAGATGTTTAATTTGACTCAGATATTCTCCTTCTAGCTATCTGAAGTCATCTTACCACAGTGATACATGCATACCTCTGTTTATAGCAGCTTAATAAGCTAAATTTTGCAAACAGCCCATATGCCTGTAAGCAGATGAGAATGGGTAAAGAAAAAAATGGTATTTGTATACATGGGAGTATGAATCTGCCATAAAGAAGGGTAAACAAAGCATTTTTGGGTTAATAAATGTACCTCAAGACCACAATCTTAAGTGAAATAAGTCAACCCCATAAGTTTAAATACTATACTGTTTCTCTTCTGTGAGAGACCCAAAATAAAGTAAGAAAATGGGGAGTAGATATTAGCAAGTAGTAAGGACTTGTTAAAATGGAAAGGGGAACAAGATATTGGGAAAAAAGGAAGAGAAGAAAGGAAACAAGGATTTAAAGGAAAATAAGAATTGAAAGAAAAAATGAAAATAGAACTTTTGTAAATGGGAAGCAGAGGGGAGACTGGGGAAATGGCTCAGTAGGATAAGTGCTTGCCTGGCAAGTGCAAGGCCCAGAGTTCAATCCCTGCTAAATAAATAAATAAATAAATAAATAAATAAATAAATAAAAAAATATAATTAAAATGATGGATTTCCAACAGAGAAACTATTGGGGGCCTGCCCATTAGCTCAGCTCTTTAAGTGATTGCTTCAACAAAGCAGTCAGGCTCAGGATGCTGTGGTTCAATCCCCAGATCCTCAAGCCTTGCCAGATTGTCCCTGAAGGCATCCTGAGCCAGCAAAAAATAAAAAATAAAAATCCTTCTAATGGGAAGTGGAAAGAGAATTTAGATTTGTTATGTTCATATTTAGATCCCTGATGATGAAAGTGACTATTATGTATTGCAAAGGTATACTAATTAAAGAGAGATTGGAAATGAAAGAGTGAGAAAATGTATCAGAGCTCCAGTTGTTCTATTCCCTAATAGTTGGGAGTATGTGTTACTAGTCATTTTTAAATTATAGCGATTTTAGCTGGTGTAAAATGTTATTTCAGTGTGCTTAATTATAATTTGCCAATAATTAATAGTGTTACACAATTTTTTACGAGTTTCTTGACTATTCTTATAGTCCCTATTGTGAAATATATTTTTCAGCCTTTTGCTTATTTTTAAGTTTATTAGTTGTTTTCTTATTACACAGATGCCAGATATACAGGTAGATATATAGAATTTGTACATTAATAAATAATACCTTCCAGTCAGTGGTTTTCCTTTCCATGCTACTAGTAAGTCTTTTCATGTGTTTTTTTCAATGCTTACTTCAGTGAGGTTAAATTTATCTTTGCTTCGTGTTTATGGGGTTTTAAAAAATCTTTTCTAGGCAAATTTTGCCACTTCCAAGTTGCAAAAAACCATTCTGCATTTTTCTAGAGGATTTATGGTGTTAGTTTTTATTTAAAAGCTCAAAATAAATTTTTGTTGGTGGTATGACATTTTAAAATGACATTTAAAAATTATTTCATATTTCATTTCCAAGTTGTTTTTGCTGCTAGATATAAAAGTGGGTTTTTACATATTAAACTTGCATCCTACATACTTGTTCAGTTCACCTGTTAGTTTCAGCCTCACTTTTATAGACTTATTCAAACTTTCCACATAATCACGCTATCTGTGAATAAGGATAGTTTCATCTCTGTTTCCATATGTATGGTTTTTGTTTTATTTTTCTTACATAATTACAATGTCTATGATTTCCACTTCTTTGAATATGCAATGTGAATGTTAGTTCTCACTTGTTCCTATTTTTATTTATTTATTTGTTTGTTTGTTTATTTATTTATTTATTTTGGTGGAACCAGGGATTGAACTCAGACCCTTGCGCTTGCCAGGGAAGCGCTTATTCCACTGAGCCATCTCCCGGGTCCCTGTTCCTATTTTTAGACAGGAAGGTTTTTCATACATTCCCCTTATCAAGTTGATGAAGTATATTTGCATTATCAGTTTTCTGATTTCCAATTATAAAAGATAACTGAGTAGTACTGGATATATTTTTTACAGCTGCTGACATGGTTAACATACTAACACTCCCTTTTATATTTTTTAATGTGGCAAATTAATCTGATTTATCCTACTGATTCTATTCCTGTAATAAAATCCATTTTATCAATCTATTATCCTTTTCATCTAGCATTGGATTTCTTTATTATTAAAGATTTGGATTTTATGTCTGTCCTCATAAGTGTTGTTAATTTTAAGTTTTCATTAGATTTTAGCAATAGTGTTACTCTGGTCCAATAAAATAAGTTGTGATACATTTTCAAACAAAATTTGGTAAAAAGAACATGAGTACTTAAAAACAATATATTTTCTGTATTACTGGATGCACTATTTTATAAATACAAAGTCATAAGATTTACAAGTTTAAAATTTGCTATATATTTTGTTTTATGAGTGTCTACCAGTTACATAAATTAAAGAGATGAGTAAAAAATTTCTAAAAATACTTTTGTAGGTATCCATTAACTGTGTTAGTCAATTAGTTAATTCATTTTGCAAGTCTGTTATTGTCATTACTATTTAGAACTGCTTAAATTTTTTTGATAATTTACTTTTATAATTGTGAGATTTCTTCGTCTCCGCTGACATTCCTTGTCTTAATATCTAATTTACATGATATCAATATAGCCATTTAGCTTTCTTATTCATATAATGTAGTATACATTTTTTATTGTTCTAACTTTAACATATTTGTCTTTAAAGTGTGACTATTATTGACAACATATAATTAAGCATTCCTTCTGTATTCAGCCTGACTAGTCTGGCTTTAATTGGAGTGTCTAATACATTTACATCTTAAATAATTAGGGTGGTTTAAACTACCTTTTAACTGGAATGCCTAATGTGTCTATACCTTCCCTATTTTATTTTCTTATATTTCTCTATTTTTCCTTGCATATTTATTTATTTTATGTATTTCATACAGGGTCTACAGGGTCTCATTACACAGATCAGACTCATAGTGATACCTCTATTTTCAGCTTCCCAAGAGCTGGGATTATGGGTGCAAGCCACCACGCCCAGTCTTGTTGCTGTCTGGGGGATTGAACTCCCAGCCCCTGGCATCTGCCTAAGCAGGCACTTTAATCACTGAGCTATCTGGCTGGCCCTCCTTGCATATTTATTTATGAACTGGAAACTCAGATAGCTTAGAACTCTTTTCTTTTATATACCTAAATATTTACCTAATTATCTTCTTAGTGGTTATTCTAAGAATATAATACTATAGTCTTGATATAAAAAGAAATTAATATAAATTTAAATTCAAATTGTGGGGGGCGGGCAGGGAGATGGCTCAGTGGAATAAGTGCTTCCCTGGCAAGCGCAAGGGCCTGAATTCAATCCCCAGTTCCACAAAAAAAAAAATTGTGTTAAAAGTAAAACCAGTTTTATACTACTGTACTTGTATTTACATTTGCCTTGTCCACCTTTGGGCTAGTTTATCATGTATTTCACATTTATGCATTTTATAACCCAATTTAAAACGTTACTACTTTTTAAAAGTTGTCACTTTTAGAAATGAAGAGATTCAAAATAATATTTTTAAATTTCACATATTTATCATTTTCAATTCTTTTCATTCTCATATCTAGGTCCAGATTTCCATTTGGCATTTTCCTCTTGCAGGCTAAAGGATTTACGTTAGAATTGACTGCAAATATGGCAAAATATACTCAGCCTATATCTGAATATACTGTTTACCTTCTTTTTGAAGAATAGCTTTCCTGGATATAAAATTAAAGTATGACACTTGTTCTTTCAGCATCTAAAGATGCTATTCATTAACTCTGGCTTCCTTTACTTTTTATAAGAACTCTGTGAGTAATTTACATTATTGTTTATTTTAAGTAAATAGATATGTATATACTTGTACCATTTTTTTCTGGCTGTTGTTATGGTTTCAATCTAAAATGTCTCTGGAAAGTATCATGTTTAGAAGGTAACTGGATCATGGAGGCCTCATATCTATCAATGCATTCAAACCACGGCTGGGTTCAGTAGCTGAATGTGCTGTTGGGGGCAGGTCCTGATGGGCGGTGGTCCCTGGGGGCAGCCTTGAAAGGGTGTGTTCTCACCCTTTTGCTTCCTGGATGCCATGGGTGAACTATTTTTTCCAATGTCATGCATCTCTGCTGTGGTATTTCTGTGTTGGAGCCAGCTAACCATAGATGAAAACCATGAGCTCAAATAAATCGCTCTTCCTTTATATTGTAGGAGTTGGTTAATGTGTCTCAGAAGTAGGAATGTGGCTACATGGCTACTTTAAGACCTTTTCTTATGTTTGACTTTATCAGCAGTATGCATAAAGTATATAGGTGTTGTTCTCTTTGCATTTATGCTCTTGGCACTTCACTTATAATGTATGGATTGCTTTTTTTAAAATAAACTTTACAAGTTGTGACAATTATTTCTTCATATTTTTTTTCTTAGTTTTTCTTGTTACTTTTCCTGGGATTTATATTTTATCTATTTTAGAGAGGTAGACAGTCTCATAATTCCCTGAATACTGTTCATTTCTGTTTTCTTAAGACTGGATAATTAATATGCATTTGTCCTCACATACTTTTCTTTTCACAACATACAATTTGTTTTGAAATCCAGTCATCCAGTAGATTCTTCATTTTTAATGTTACTACTTTTCAGTTCTAGAATTTTCATTTTCAACATTTTTTTTCCTAGCTGATACTCCTCATCTGTTTACTCATTAGTCTCTTTTCCTTTTCTTGAAGTTCTTATACATATTTAGATGATCTATTCTAAAGTTCTAGCTTTGTAAGTCTGGGTATCTTGACTGACTTTTCCTTGGTTTCATTTTGCATTTTCTATCTGTTTCTTATGTAAAATAACTGTACACTGAACATTATAAATAAAATATTTTAGTGAGTCTGGTTTATGATGTCTTCCATTAAATGAATTACATTTTGCCTGGCAAGCAAGTAAATACTTGGCATGCTCTCTGTCCTGCCAAACTTGGTTTGGAGTTTTGTTAGGGCTATTCTAATCCAATTTTTTCTTCATTCCTATAGCTCTTCAATGTAGACTTTGCTTATGTAGTGTGGTACCTTTGAGGTCTGAATTATATGGTGAAGTTCTTCAAAATGTTTACAATTTTTATTATACCAGAATCTTGTCTCCCAAGTTTATGTGACTTTTTATATCTCCCGTTCTCTTTTCAGCCTTGAAGCAATATTAATTTTTCCTGTCTGAAAGTACAGTGTATCCCTCAGTTAAAGATCCATTAGCAACACACAAAAGAGAATTTTTAGGACCCCTGAACGCCCCAGAGCCCATGCTTCCAGTATCCCTCCCAGAGATTTCCAAATGTTTCAGTAGTCGTAAACTCTGATTTCAGCCTTCTCACTTCGGTAGGAGCATACTGACCTTTGCGCTCTAACTCCTTCGACTTAAGTTCAGAACATGCACCATGCAAGAAGCTAGAACAAGCAGGTTAACTGCAAACTTCCCTATCTCCTGCTTCTCTATTGCTCAGTGTTGGGAAAGCTGATTGTTTTCCAGCTTTAAAGTGTGTGAGAGAACAAATGGCAGCAGCAAGTCTTTCATAGCTACAAGTGGAAGTCTCACAATTTATTTAATTTCTATCCTCATTCCCTATCCCACAATAAGTAAGCAAGTCATTCATCTTAGGTCAACTTGGGTATTTGGTAACAGAAAAAGGAAATGCAAAAGATATAGCAGTACACAATGAATATAATTCAATAAATTTTAGTATTTTTTTCCTCAGCTCCATCATATTTTTTTCTCAATCTCAGTATTGGCTTTGCATCCTGCTTTACAGAAGTGACAGAAATCTCCATGCTTGTGATGCACTACTTTAGGAGATCATGAAATCAGCAGCCCTTGAGATGTTCCTATTGATGTTAGGGTTCCACTTAGGCTCTATCCTTAAATTTATAATAATTTTCTTGCTCCTTGCCCTTACAAGCATCCACACAACAGATACACTATCAGTTATTCATTTATAACCTCTTCCTGCTACTCTAAATCATGCCTAGACAATTACTTCAAATATTCTCAATGCCTCTTTTCTTTCTCTTAACCATTCTCCACCATCACACTAAGATAATTCTTTTTTCTTGCTCAAAATTGTAAGTGTTTCTCTTTTGCTTCCAAAATAAACATTGTTTGATTTAAGCATAAAAGTTCACAATAATCCACTTCCAACAATGTTATTGTCAAGTTTAGGCCAGAAAACTGTTGTCAGACTTGAATTTAACTCTAAGTAGCCTAAATTAATAAACAAAACCAAATGAAATCAGAATAAAAATCCAGAAAGAGTGAGGTAAACTGAGAGTAAAAAGACTCAAGGCCTATTGGTCTACTTTGAAGTATTCTAATGGAGTGGGTCACATTATGTGTATCACAAATATTGATAGGTGTGTCTATCTCCACATTGAGATCCGCTTTTCATTAGGGCTCCTTACTCTTATTCCTTACTCAGTGCCCCTTTGTCTGGTTCACTTCTATTTATTATTTGTGTCTCAAATGAAATACTTCCTCCAAGACCTCTTTTCTGACTTGTCTTTTCTCCCAGACCAATATGAGACCTTCATAATGTCACACATTCTCATTGTCCTCCACACCTTTTTGCATAGAATTTTCAGAATTAAAGAATAATCTTATAGGTATGTATTTTGCATCAATATCCAGAAATTACTTAGTTATTAAAGCATGAGCAAATGCAAGAAGAGAGATCATATCTTCTTCATGCACAGGTTCTCTCTTGGGCCTTCCTAGCATGTGCTAAATGGTAGCCCTGGTGTAAACATTTGCTGAGAGAATAAACACATACTCAAATGTCTAGAACAGTCCTTGCATGGTCAATTATAGACTTTCCCTATGGCTTGCCTACCCTGTTGTTGATATATTTCCTCTTTTGTGAATTAATAGGTTAGTGGGTTGATGAATAGATAAGATATTCTCCAAACATTTCTAGTATAGATTTCTAAAACTGTATCCCTGGAATAGTAAATATGTGGAAGAAATGAGTAGTTCTTTGTCATCATCTAACATCCTTTTGGTCTACTTTGAAGTATTCTAATGGACTGGGTCATATTATGTGTATCATAAATATTGATAGGTGTGTCTATCTCCACAATGAGATTACCTTAGCAAGCCACCAACTGTTTCTATATATCTCCCATGAAGTTAAGGCTGCCAGGGAGGGTCTTTCATCTCCCTCCATTCTTCTTTCCTTCCCTCTCTCCTTCCTTTTTTCCTTTTCCTTCCCTTCAAATTTTCTCTAACTCATATCTACCCCATCACCTTTTCTTCTTTTCCTGTCTTTCATCACTTTTTTAATGCAAATAGAATCCTAGCACAAAATGTGTTTCTAATATGCTTGGCATGGCTTCCTCTACAGAGTTAGCAAATGGTAAGTAAAACAACATATCATATATAATACAAATAACAAGGTACTATATTGTTAACAGTAAGATGATTCATTTAAGTACTAGAAGTATCAAGGGTTGTTTCAAAAAAAAAAATTAGACATTCGAAGTTAGTATTAGTTGGTCTGAACAGTACTTAGAACTCATGAGCAATTTATTTCCTGACACAGCTATTTCCATCTGAGGTTAAACACAAGCTATATTGAAAGGCTTCTTTGTTTGGCTGCACTGTGCGGAGAATGGAACAGTACCTAGACGTCATGATGGTATCTCTAACACTGGATTTACATAGCACCATGTGTCGCAGAAGCCTAATTGTGTTGTTTCAAAGCTTACTTTTTTGTTTCAAAGACAGATTTGTGGCAAGGATCTGGTACTCTGCAAGGGATGCCAGATGGTCACACTGGAAATTTTCTTCTCAGAAACAGGTGCACGTTCCATCTCACTATTCAGCCCAACAGCTCAGCTTAGCTTTGCCTTTGCTCTCAGCTATTTTGGAGCCAGTTCTCAGCAGGGAAGCATTTTTCTGATATTTTTCACCCATCAATGCCAATCAGATAGTAAGCACTCAAAAATACCACTTAATGATCTTGTAAACTTAAAGTCTATATCTAACACAGCTTTCCCTTCAGCACCATTCACTAAATGCCTTAGGATTTCCTCTTATACCTGTGTAACTTAAAGGCAAAGGAGAGCATTGATTCCTGCCCATAATCCCGAACTCTTGTTGAAGACCAAGTCAACTCCCACCCCCAAGTCTTCCCCATCTCTGTAAATATCACTACCATCCGCCAAACTGTTTAAGACAAACACCCCCAATGGTTCTTATCAGTTTTGTTCTCTAATATCCTACTTAAATCCACCTATTGGAATTGAGTGGCCTTGTCTGTTGACCGTATCTACAAATTATACATCTAATCCTAGTTTCTTATTGCTTCCATTGTAGTTCAAGTCAGGCTCCTCTCTTCTTTAAATTGACTCTGACATTCTTGTCCTTTAAAATTCTATTCTGCACCTAACACCTGGCCAAGCCTTATACTGTCAACCAGATCCATTCATTCCCCTGGCGGATTCACAAAATATTTCAAGCACCTATTTGTTGATCCAGCCATAAGGTTCCAGACCCATTTGATGTGCTCTTCCCCACTGAGAATCCACCTACTATTCCTTTGCAACCACATATGCTCCTGCTCCCATGGCGTTGTTTTTGACCCTCCAACATACAGAGCAAATACCAGGTATGTAGGCTTCTACTTTCTGATCCTGCTGTGTAAGGTGTCCATCTCCAAGATCTTCTTGGAACTTTCTCTTTCTTGTCTTTCAGGCTACAGGTCAAAAAATACCTCTTCAGACTGCCCAGCCTCCATATCTTTCAAATACATGGCTCTATTTTATTGTTTTCACAACACTTAATTTTGTCTAAAATTATTTTTTCAACTGTACTTATTGCCTACCTCTCTCTGCCTAGTATATAAACTCACTGAACTTGGAAACTGTTGGCCTGCACTGTGTCTCCAGGCTGTAGAATCACGAGGACATAGCATCAGCACGCAGGGAATAGCATCAGCTGAGTGGTGGGCTGCAAAGGCAAAAAAGGCCATATTTATTTCAGTGTGACTAAGAACCCTCTGACATCCTGAGTGAACATTCAGAGAGCAGTATTTTGGTGGGATCGGTAAAAAACAACATTAAAGGACCTAATTCCAGTTTCCAAGGGGAGAGGGATAAAGACTGTGCATCTGTAAAGATCAGATATATGTAGGTAAAATTTATATCCCACTGAGCTTCAATTTTTTTTAAGCAGAATTAGGGTGTCTGTGGCATTTGGCAAAATCAACTTTAATGTATTTTCTCAAAAATATTGACATCCAAAAAAAGGATATATGCCTGAAAGATAGTATTCTGCTACTGAAAAATGCAAATATGTGTGTCCATTTAGAAATCACAGTCTGAATATCCAAAAGTAGATGATGTATTTCTTGTAAACTTGCGCTTCTGACCTGCCTTCTGATCCCACTTGGGCTGCTCCAGTTTAGAACCACTCTCCTGTATTTTTCATCCTCAAAGGAGAAGGAAGAGCTTCTGCATCTTTTTCAATCCCTTCTTGATAAACCACTGCTAAACCAACACTGTTCCCCTCAAAGCATGATTCCAAACTTGTTCCTCACCAGCGGTTTGCCATGTTCACTCTGATGTCCATGCAGCCTGGCTTATGAGGACCTCTCGTGTCTCACTGAAGCAGCTCTACAGCCCACAGCCAGTCAAAGGAGTTGCACTAGATGGATGGCTCATATGACATTTATCATGGTCTCTTGTCTCTGCGTGACCAGATGTAGGCTATGTCTTTGCTGATTCATCTTTCTCCTGGTGGTGCAGAACTTGGGATCAGACCAGAAAGAAGACATCACACCAAGCAACTTTGGAAAGCATAGAGCTTTTTATTATGCTAGCAGCCTGAGGGACTGTCTTAGTTACTCTTCTCTCGTTGCTGGGACAAATACCTGACACTCAAAATGAAGGCAGGAAAGGTTTATTTAG
>NDGM011191803.1:0-12404 GCA_002564305.1 Octomys mimax | reverse complement strand
TATTCATTTATGTTTGTAAATAATTTATTTTCAATTTGCAATCTATTAAAAAAGATCTGAACAGCCAAAAAAAACCAGTGGCAAGAACGTACTATGTGAAATTGGTAGAATATAAAAAAAAAAAAAAACAAACAAAAAACAAAGTGCTGTCTAGTATTTTTAACAAATAGCCTCCTCGGGCCCAGGGAGATAGCTCAGTGGTGTAAGCACCTGCCTGGCAAGCACAAGATGCTGAGTTCGATCCCTGATGCTGCTTGCCATGGCCATGAGGCATGCTCTCTCCCTGCATGAGAGCGTGACCTGGGCCCCGGCGCAGAACAGGGTGTGGCTTTGTGGCTTTGTCCCACATTTGACCCTGAAAGATCCTCTGTGCTCTGACGTTCATTGCAGCCCTGAGCCTGCACTGACCACCGCCTCTGCAGCCCTCCAGAGCCACTGTTCTCTTCCTGCTGGCAACGCTGATGGGAACCTGACTCTGAGAGATGGCTCCAGGCTGCCCCTGGGTCAGTGGGACACCTTGCAGGGTTTTCCAGGGCCACCTCCTCCATCATGAGCTCCCCGCCACCTCTGTGGCCTGCTGTGACGCCCCACCCCACACATGACGCGGGTCTGGAGCACGGGCCTAGTCACCCAAGTGCATCACACTGGCCAAAGCTTGTAGTGGTCTGAGGTTGGGCAGGAAGTTTCTAGGAAATCCATGTGCCTGGGTTTGGCCTCTGCCCTTTCCATGCCTGTTCCTGGTTCTGTTGTTGGTCTGCGTGTGAGCTTCGGACTTCTTTGTGGGTTGGGTCCCTCCCACCTTTCCTTGTGCCCCACCCCACCCCCAGTGTCCTCGTGATGTCATCACATCGGCCTCTTGGTGAATCTGTGCCCCCTCTCCACCCCCCGCACAGGTCCCTTCTGTCCTTTCTTCCTAACTTCCAGAGTTGGCCACAAAAGAGAACTACAGGGTTTTCTTGTTTGTTTCTTTGTGCTACTGGGTTTTGACCCAGACCTCCTGCATGCTAGACTTCTTCTGAGCCACTGCCCCTGGAACATTTAAGTTAATTTTTTTTTTTTTTTTAATTTATCAGGCTGGGGAGACAGTTCAGTGGCCTAAGTGCCTGCCTGGCAAGCACAAAGACCCGAGTTTCATTCCTGGTACCGCATGCCATTCTGACCCCAAAATGAGGCGTGGTGCTGCATGCCTATAATCCCAGAGCTGCGGAGGCTGAGACAGGAAGATCACTGCAAGTCTAAGCTGTGCAGTGAGACCTAATTCCTCCAGTATGTTTCCTTGCTTGAGTCTGCTTCGACTGCTTGGTACCAAAGCTTTGCCTTCATCTTTACTCCAGCACCCCCACCGCCACCCCCATTCCTTCATGGTTCTCAGCAGCTGTAAATGAGGGATGGGGCAGACAGTCTAGGGTGGGTGGGTGATTCCTGCCTCGTACTTCCTTTGAAGTCTGTGTTGCGTGTCACTAATTGGTCACGTTTCTTCTGCCGAGGCCACAGGGACTGCTATGCAAAAGCAGCACATTAACCCAGCAGAAGTTTGGCTTGTTTGGAAACATCTGGGTGCTGAACATCAGATGCCCTGGGACAGCTCTGACAGCTCAAGATTACCCAAAAGAGGACGTTTTGGTTTAAATTGTAAAAAACTCCTTTCTTCTTTTGGGAACTGTTGGTGTACTCTGGGCCCTTTGCTTTCTGGGCCATCCTGTCCATGATCTGGGCAAAGGCCCAGATTCTGCGCAGACACTCATTGTGAAGGAACAACGCGTGGACGAGGCAGCAGTTGCCATCTCCTCGCCACATCCAGTCTTCCCTGGAGTTCAGGGAGCAGCTGTCTCCCTGGTTCTCTCCCTGGCCCACGTGGCAACTCATGGACAGTTGCCCTGAACTTTGAGGGTCGCTGGGAAACTTGCTTGCTTTTTCCAGCGCAGCATGCCCTGTAGACTGCCATCTGTTGTGTCTCATGCTGTGAAAGATTCACAAGTCCACTTGGCTCTGGGTAGTGTGAGCTCAGTGAGACCAGGGTAATCCGGGCCTGGTGGGTCTTGGGTAGGTGAGGGTGCTCCCAGGGGGCATACGTAGGGACTCTGGAAGAGCTGTAGGAATTGAACCACTTCCGGTTCTGCCACGAAGTGCTTCTCTGCAGTCTGCTCTGTGGAGGAGACAGAATTTCAGGGTTCCCTCATCAGGTCCTCTCTCTCTCTCTCGCTCTCTCGCTCTTGCTCTCTCTCACTCTCTCTCGCTCATAGTACCAGGGATTGAATTTAGGATCTTGTGCTTGACCAGACAAGTGCTTATTCTACTGAGCTATCCCCTTCTTTCTGTTTTCCTCTCTCGGCCATGTCAAGAAACGCGCTTGTCTCCCCCACTCCTCAGCCTGCCTCTTCTGCACCCTCTCAGCACATGCTTTTCTCGGGGTACCTCCATCACCCCGACCTTCTCCTGCTTTGCAGTACCTCTTTCCTGTGTACCCCAGAGGCAACATCTTTACCTCAAGCCCCAGGGACTCCCAGCAGGCCTGTCACACCCTCTTTACTCTTCCCTACCTCTTGTTCCCCAGCAATTGCTTGGTAAATCTTTGTGAAATAGTGGAGAAAACATTGTCCTTGAGGCTTTGCACCATTCAGACTGGAGCTTCCACCTTCCTGGGAGCCCCAGGCGTCCCCCGAGGTCACGAGTGGTAGTGGGGGACTGCAGCTGTGGCTCCAGCTGTGAAGATCCTGTAATACTAGGCTTCTCTGACCTTATTGATGCTGGAAAGAAGCAAGCAGGGAATGGTAGCAGCGAGCTCTTCCCTGCAATGTCTTTCCCTCCTAGCATCTGTTGCTGTTGACACAGAAGATTTGGCTTACCCTGCCTGTACTTCCTTGCTGGACTCAGGCTGTAAGGTGTGGCTGGGTGCCCTGCAATGAATCCCACCATGATACGGGCTGCCCAGTCATCTCTCCAGGCCCAGGGAAGCAAAATCGCCCTGCTGAAGGGCCGGCCAGACTTCCAAGAGGGCCCTGTCCCTAGCACAGCCTGCGGTGGCTCCAGGGAAAGGCTGGCTCTGAGCACAGTTAAGTCCTGGCAGCACTGTGCTCCCAGGCTGGGTGTGCACTGTTGCCCTGCATGTTCCATGTCCAAGCACCTTTGTGACCCTCTTGGAAGTCTCTGCTGCCCAATAGTACCTCTGAAGAGTGGAAATCGAGGCACCAAGAACAGCAGTGCCTCCCTTGGTATGCCCGGCTGCCAATGCTGACAGGCCCTGGAGCTCAGCTATGCTCCACCTGTCACCAGTCTGCTCCTCCCACACTGGGACAGCCTCGACCCCAAGGCCCAGGGCGTGTGGCTGAGGACCTGGGGCATCTCCTAGGAACCCTGTGCTTGGAACCCTGCCCCTGCCACCTTCTGGGATTCTGCCTGATTTCACCACCATCCTAAGTGTGGGGGAGCAGTGTATCCCCTAGGAGAGCTCATGCTGAGAAGGCCATTGGGACCCCTGTGCACACACACACACACGTGTGCACATGCACACACACACATCCCTGTTTGTGTTACTGCTGGCTGATGCATGTTTATACTGCAGATGCTGCTCACAGTCCCAAGCTTGGAAGGCACCAGCAGGTGCCCACAGTCTCGCTGCTCCACCCGTGGCGAAAGTGCCAGACTCTCCCTCGGGCCTCAGCTGCAGGGGCACAGGTCTCACTAATCGCGTCCTGCGCGCCGTGTCCAGGATCAGCCTTCAGCCTAGGCACCGAGGGCATGCACACACCCACTCGGTCTGCAGCTCTCTGCCGGCCGCCTCCCTCGTGCCTGCCCTATCCATGTTCTGCTGCCACTGCTGCTGTTCTACATTTTATTTTTACTGGTTGTTCTTTTAGGGGGAAAATACTATTGGAGATTGATCCCAGAGCGTAGCAAAGCACTCTCCAGGGAGCTACCTCCTCAGACCTATGAAAATTGTTTTTTATGTCAAACCAGTCTTGCTGAGTTACCAGGACAGCCTCCCACTTGGCAGTCCTCCTGCCTCAGCCTCTAGGACAGCTGGAAACACAGCCACGGACCACCATGCCCCGCAGGTTTATTATTCTTGCCTTATTGTTTACTTACTTGCTTCCTATCAGTTTGCCTATTTTATTTTCATTAACTGAATTGATTTTAAAAGAAAACATTTTTTGTCAATACCATAAATAAACCATTGCTGCTTGACATAGGTAGACTTGCTAAAAATATGTCTATAGTCTGTGAAGGTCAATCAGTGTCTTGTGGTGTTCTCCTTTGATCGTTACATTTGGGGAGAAGAGGAGAGAAAGGAGCACATGTCAGGGAGCCCAGAGGCTTCCACCTCCTAGACGCGATCGAAAGGACAGCACACAAAAGGCCGTGTGCTCTTTGGGTCCATTTGAGTGGTCTCGTCCGTGGTCGCCTCTTGGGGTCTCCTCCCAGGAGAGGTTTCGGTGCACCCACTCTGCGCCCATCTAGTGGTTCTCGTCACTTCCTTGGAAGCCAGTGCGGCTTTCGGATTGGCTCTGTCTGGCGGTGGGGAGCCACGCTCCCCTGGGGTCCAGGAGCTCCGCTTCTCTTGCGCACCTTGACACCTGCGGGAGCTTGGCTGATTGGGCCCCGGCCCTGCACTGAGTGACTGTGGGCAGCCTTGCCCTGTAGGCGCTGCTAATAATGCACCCCCTTTTTTAATAAGCTGGACATTGAGGCACAGAGGATTAGAGTAACCCACCTAAGGCCACACCCAGGATCTTCACACTGAGCTACATCTCCAGTCCAGTTTTTATTATTTTATTTTGATACAAGGTCTCTAAATTGTCCAGGCCTGGCTCAGACTTGCAGTCCTCCTGCCTCAGCTTCCCAGAATGCCAATAACCCCTCAGGGACTAGAGATGTGTGCCGCCATGCCGCAGTACCGCAGCACCAGTTTGTGCTCCTGAAGTGTTCTATGCCCCCCTTTGCGCTGTCATCCGCTGTCATTAGGACGTCATCACCGCTAACCGGCAGGCTCTCACGCGCCACTTTCCTATGTAAACAAGAGGAAACTGTCTCTGGAAGGGGTTCATGTGCTTGTGGCAGGCTATGAGAAACGCTGCAAAACGAAATGAACGTTTCAGATTGTACAGTTTCCTAATTATGCCTTTAATTATTCATATGAAACAAGTAAAATGACCTGTGACAGAGACATAAATGATTTAGGTAAAATCAAATATTTATATGTTGAAGTCGAGGCCCGGGTGTGTTTTAACAGATGCTGTCTTAACATCGCTAACTTTAGGGCCTGCCAAATAGCTCAGCAGATGAAAGCGCCTGCTTAGACAGACATAGGGGTCTGGAGTTCAATCCCCAGGCCTGCTCTGCCGACCCCATCCCTGGGGCATGCTGAGACTGGGATTGAGACTGGGCATAATGGCGCATGCCTGTAATCCCAGCACTTGGGAGGCTGTTAACAGGCAGATCACTACAAGTCCGATCTACAAAGTGAGACCCTGTAGACCCTGTCCTAAATACAAAAAAAAAAAAAAAAGAAGGAAAAGAGAAGAAATGAAAAAGAAAAAAATCGCTGCCTTCTTCCCTCAGATGCAAACTTTAAATATAGCGCTTAAGCCAGGCTGCAAATGGTCCACGGTGTTAGGCACCGCTGAGCTAATGCCTAGGTATTTTGACTTTGGAATGAAAAGTGTATGGATAGCATGTAATTTTTAAAAGCTGTCATTCTGTATATTTATGTACACAACAATTTTACAGTAGTTCAGGTAATATTTTGTTTTCTGAGATATTATATGTTAGATAGGATGAAATGATAGGCTCTCTGGCTTTTTTTACACTTTCAAATTCTCTTAAAAAATCAAAAAGAGAATAGCGGATAGTCTGAAACACAGGAACGGTGTATCCGACTAAATTCCAGTGTGGTTCAAGTTGGAGCAGAGCAGGCCTTTGGCCTTCATGAGTATGCCATCTTTAGTTGCTACCTGTGTGCTACAGAGAAGAGGTCACGTTGGGCAGATCCTCTGCAAAAACTAAAATACGTATGAAGTTGCCCTCAGCAGGAAAAGCAAGCTGACCCTTGCTCCAAAACCTGCCCTAAACAGAGTACAGTTGGAACAGTGCCAGAGCGGGTCTAATTGGCACAAGAAACACTTGCTTCATTTCGTCCTTTAATTCATTGCGCCACTAATTGAACATTCACTGTATATTTTTCAGAAGTGGGAGAAAACTGCCTTTTGAATGCAATAAAAAGGGATTTATATGATCAGGGTTTCCTCACTTGCATTTAATGCTTCCTTTATACACAGAAATACTGAAACTAATTACCCTGTTTTAGAAATGGGTCATTAGTCTAGTCCCTATCTTTTATGGTGACCTAATTTGCATGCAGGATTTCTCTTTGCAGCTCTCCCTGGGATCCCAAGGAAGAGGCCACAATGAGGGCCTGAGAGCTTTCCCATGGCTGCGCGAGCTTGGCTTGGGGTCACAAGCCATTCACTGTATTGGCTGGCATCTAGCGTGTATTTAGCAACCAATAGACATTGTGAAGGGCATGAATGACTCCACTTGAGACAGAGAGGGGCTGTATCAGGATGAAACAGCAACTGTTTTGTATGCACTGAGATTTTTACGTTCCTTTTGCAAAAATAGTTTTCTTTTAGTGCAAGTCCAAGTTATTCTTGAATGCTCTTTCCTATGATTCAAGGCAGAGGTATGTATTTGAAATTTAGGGTGTGAATGTAGTGTGAGGCTCTCTGTCCGGTAGATACTCCTGTGCGTGTGTTCTTTCTCATGGGCAATTTTCTTATGTTTAGAATGAAAAGAATTAGAGCTGTGTGTAGGGGCATGTGCCTATAATGCCAGCACTGGGGAGGCTGAGGCCGTGGAATTTCCAGGGGCTCAAGGCCCACCTGGACTTCTAAGTGAGTTCAAGTTCAGCCTGAACTGCACAGCAAGACCCTGACTCAAAGACCAAAAAGAAAGTAGAGAAACCGAATTGTCTGCCAACATTAGGTGACTTAATGAGTAGATTTTGCTCAGCATTTTCTTGGGCATTATCAATATAAAGTGTGCCTTCCAGCCCTGGCCATCTTCCCACTAGTGTTGCCTCCAACCTGGAAGAACCTGCACCCCCAGCTCCATTTCTTGTTTAGGTTTCTGATCAGAGAAGTGGCCCACTCACAGCAGGCTTATCGTATATATTTCCCGAATCGTTCCTGACCTTGATCTCAGGATAGCCCCAGGAGCTGTTGTTAAATGGCAACAGCTCACCCTCCAGATCATTGTGACCTCCCAGTGGATGCCAGTGACCCTGATTCACAGCAGTTTGTTCTGTCATTGTCTCCATCCCCCCACACCCCCGCCCAGCTGTTAAATGGATAAGAAATGGGTGAAATATTTCCCTGGGGATTGTCATGATTTAGACCCAGGATCTGAGTGTGTTCTGCAGCTAGAATATTTCAGTTTATTCAGGGTGGTAGTTTTGGCTTGTTCTAATAGGTATATAAGGAAATCATTCCCATCCTGGTAACCCTGTTTTATTAAAAACAACAGAAGTCCTGAGCCTGGGTGTGGAACTCATCTTGGTTTTTCCCTTCTCTTCCACTTCCACAGTTGCCATCCTTCTGAAAGATGACTATTTCGTCAGTGGTGCTGGCCTGCCTGGCAGATTCAAGGCGGAGAAGGTGGAATTTCACTGGGGCCACAGCAATGGCTCTGCCGGCTCAGAACACAGTGTCAACGGCAGGCGGTTCCCGGTGGAGGTGAGAGAACCTGGGATCTCAAAGCACAGCAGTATTTGGAGGGGTTGCATGAGTCCTATGCTGTGTCATTCACTACTCTCAAACAGTAGCAGGTCAAACTTGGGCATACCTCATCTCTAATTATTCTATTGGTACAGAGTCTCGGTACACAGCTTAAACTCATAGTGATTCCCCCATCTTAGCCTTCCCAGCACTGGGATTACAGGTGTACACCACTACACCCAGTTCCAGGGGCAGCTGGACCAGCTTGGCATGCAGTACCAAGGATGAAACCCGGGTTCTTGTGCTTGCCGGGCAAGCGCTGAGGCCTCAGTACCTTATCTCTCATCAGGAATCCTTTGTAGCAGGGAAGCTTGTTGCCCCTCTGATATGAAATCTTCATTCAGGGGGAGAACAGAAAAATCGCCACATATTATCGTGGATTCACTAGATTCACCCTCCCCTGACGTGGTTTTTCACTGTCCAAGTCTGCAACCCTCAGAGGTGACACTTTGTATAAAGGTTGGGTGAGTGTGTCACTCCTTAGAAAACGGGTATGCCAGTGATCAATGAAGAAGTCTCAGGACGTTCTCTGAGTTCCAGAGTTTTTGTAATTGTTGTGGTGTGCTTTCTCCTGTCAGCTGTTGAGAAAGAGACTGACCATCAGTCTGGCCATGCGTCACTCTGTTACTGTCATGGGGTCGGTGGTGACGGCATGCTTCAGTCCTCAGCGCTTCTGTGTCAGTTCTCTCACAGATCCATGTTGCTAGCCAGAGGACGTGCTGGTCCTGGGGGTCCCCTACTGAGGCGTGGCGGATGGGGGCCATCAGTAAGCCAGCCCCTCTCACTTTGTCTTTTAGTTGTGATCACTGTCACCATTCTGTCCATGTGATAAACAGGTTGTTTGGCACTCTCTTCCTGACACACCCTGCTAATCTGTGGTAGAATCAAATGGGTTCGGCACCACGGCCTGGCTATCCTTAAACACAGAGTAACTGTGGACTGGTAGCTTCTAGAATCATAGGAGCAAAAGAATATCTTCAGCTCTTTGTGTGTCATAACTGATGCTAAACTTGACAGCCCCTTCAGAAAGAAAATACAAAACAGAATCTCCACATAGATTTCCATGTAACTCCCAGGGTTTCAATCTGCTCCTAGCCTGACTCCTCAAGGCGCTTAGTGAGCTTCTGGGTATCCCTGAAGCCTGCAGGCAGAACCTTACAAGATGAGAGACCCTTCAGTGTCTCTTTGCTTATAGATGCTTTTGATGTGGCGATGGAAGACACACTCACTGTTCATCTAATTGACACTCCACACAGATCACTTCTGTGGCCTCCAAAGGGGTGGAATTTTGCCTCAGTACAAGTCGTCATTCTGCGCCAGCCACCAGCTTCCAGATCGCTAAGTCATCTCACTTCTGACACTGTCCCCATGAGGGGAGTGTTCCCCTTCTATGGGTGGGTCCCCAGCTATCAGGAGATACCCCTCCGTCAGACCCAGTCATCATTCCTAGCCTCTAGAACTTCTAGGAGCACCCATGAGCCCCTCTGTATACATTTAATTTGAAGAATGGCTCCCAGAACTTTAATTCTTTGCTACTTTATTATAAACAGAGGATACAAATCCTAAGCCAGATGAAGAAATCGTCTCTCAGTTACTTTCCCTCATTGCTGGGACAAAATACCTGACACCCTAGATTAAGGAAGGAAAGGTTTATTTAGCTCTCAGTTAGTAGGTTTCAGTCCGTACTCGGCTGGCCCCAAGGCAGAGTGGCACATGGCAGAGGGCAGCCGTGCGTGGCTGCAAGAAACAGCAAGGAGCACAGGGAGGAGCAGCGGCTGCAGCCAGCCAGCCTCTTGCCCTTCCTTCTGTTGCCTTCAGGCTCTCTGCCCCAGCATGGTGCAGCACTCACACCCGTCATCCCAGAAGCGCTCAGACCCATAATCCCAGCCTTGGACCATGAATTAATCACAAAGTCTAGAATCACTCCCCAGTGAATGCATGAGGCTTTGAGGGGACACCCATGCACAAACCATAACAGATATGTGGGGTGCGGTCTGGGCGGATGTTAAGCCCAGGAGCTTGTGTCCCACACAGCTGGGATGCTCTCCCATCTGATGAATTTTGTCCACACTCCCATGAGCCTCAACCTTGTTGGCATCTTGTGTCATGGAGGAAGCCCTGACAGCCCTGTGGAACAGGATCGGCGTGCCGTAAAGCTGGAGGACCCAAGGGGAAAGCCCGGCATGGCCCGGCCCAGCCCATCCGGTTCTTCTGGCCTCTCTGTGCAGCAGAGAGAATAAAGGGCAAGACTACAGGCCCTTCTGACCTAAGGTCAGGTGAGCTAGGTTAGAGAATTTCTTTATGGGCAGCTCCAAGACTAAAGACCAGGAGACTGTCAGCTTCTGTAACCCACTTCAGGGAAGAGGCATTCTAATTTCTGTATCTTCCTCGAAGAGGCAGTCATGTGCCAGGAGCTGGACTTTGAAAGCAAACTACATGTCCTGATCGCTCATGCCTCTAGTGGCCTGGAAGTAGCTTTGTTTTCCACTGTTCCTAAGAAAACGCTTCCTGTTTCTTGTTTTGCTGACAGTTTTCTCAGTACCCAAGTTCCCTGGGCTCTAGGAGTCCTCATGCTCTGTGGGACTCCCTGTCCCAGTCATGCTAATTATGTGTCTGGGGGGGGTGGGGTTTCTGCTTAATGGATTATCCTCTTCTGCGTGAATGGAATGAATCATTTCTTAGAAATCCTAGCTTTATTTGTACTTGGAAAATTTCATTCCTAGAAGCAAAACTCGATGGTGTGTCTGAGGGCAGGGTTTCCCCTGAGGTCTGGCGGACGTTTGCCAGTGGCAGCTTGTGCGTGGCCAGCCATGCTCAGAGCTGTCTTTGTCTGAGAACTGGGTTACCATTTGTTCACTTCATGGAGTTCTGGACAAAAGGCCTGGGCTTAAAAGCTTGAAAACTTAACCTGGCAGCTACTGTGGAAAAGATCCCCAAGCTAGGAGCTGGAGGCTTTGGGTTCCTTTGAAATCACAGAGACAACCTCATGCCTGATTATAGAAAAATGAACAGAATAAATATATATTCTTTAGAGATCCCGTAACTTCTAAAGAGTATTTCCACTTGCGTGCCTTAAAGCGATCCATTGCATCGAGAAGCTGAGGGAGCTGTGAGTTCGGGCTTGCTTTCGGGGATGAGGTCGCTTGGACATTCCCCACTGAAGTGCTGTCAGATGGCAGTTGCACCCTGCCTGTGTCGAGCTCCTCCTGGAGGTCCATCTGGCTTCTAACACGCTGTCTTGAAATGTGGTGAGCATGTTAAATCACTCAGCGATCTATCTGGAAAAACTTTAATTTTAGAGATTGAAGGTAAGTGGATCAAATTGCACTCTAAAATGTGCACAGGACATTCGCCTCCGTTTGTCTAAAACATGTCTGTAAGATTTCACATGAGGTTGCTTGCTTTGCGCTCCTGGTTAGCACCAGCTCTTTTGGAAGTCATTAGGCTGTTGGAGCGACTCAGGGTTGGCTTATGTCTTTTCATATAGCTACTTTGTGTTCTGAGACACTAGAATGGAGGTCAGACAACTGGAGTCCCTCGGAGTGATTTCTCACCATTGAGGGCATTAGTTGTCTTTTTTGTGCTGTGTATGTGGGCCAGAGAGGGGTCACTATGGAAGATTCCGTTGGGATAATTAATGAATAGCAGGGTCCTCCACGGAGGACAGTGTCTTGCCCCACCACCTAAGCAGCAACAGGTGGCTTCCTTTGCTGGCAGTGGAATGCCACTCATTTCTGGGGCTTAGAGGCCAAGGATGCTGCTAACATCCTCTCTGCAAGGAGTCAGTCCTTCGGTCCCCAGATGTCACTGTTGTATGCTGCTAGGCCAGAGAAAGCAGTGTGCTTCCTGGAACTGAGCCTTCCCTTTATCTTGTGGCATCATTTGAAACAGAGTTAGCCACCGAGGACTTGTTTCTTGGGAAGTCGCTCCAGCTTCTCGTGGTTTCTGCAGAGAAAACGTACCTCGCCTTCCGTGCGGCAGCTGTGCGGTAATGGTTGCCGTCAACTTCTGCTTGTGACACAGTCCCAGCTGTGGGGATGACAGCAGCCCTCCCTCCCGCTGCCTCTGGTCTGCAGGCTGAATTTTAAGCATGTCCCACCAAGGATGCCAGGTCTGTGCCCTGAGGATACGTAGTAAGAAACCCAACTTAGAGGTTTCCTTGTTCCTCAGGAATTCTTTGAGGTTATCAGCAGCTTTGTGGTCATCCAGAGATTAGAGTTTTTCTGCATTTTCCTGGCTGAAATCCTAGATTCAGCCTTTGGTCTACCAGTTGAACAAAGAAATCCAGAGCAAATCAGAGACTCCAGACTCCAGCATTCTCTACCGCTCAGTTCAAGTTAGCAAAGCAAGTCGGAATCGCCTCAGTGCAGTGCCTGAGGCTGGACCCACTTTGGTTCCTGGTCCACTCCTCCTTCACCTGTTCAGCTTCTCTCTCTGCTTAGCAGCAGACTTCTCTGAGCAGCTTTGGTGGCACGCTTTAGGGACCCAAAGGTACAGCCCCTGCCTTGCATGTGACTCCCTCTTGTGGCCACACAGACATTGAACAGAAAGAATAGCAACGACACTGTGTAGTCTCTCTGTGACCTAGCCATGGAAGCAGAGGTTACAGGAGATGGAAGGTCTCAGCGACAG
>NDGM011191802.1:0-16939 GCA_002564305.1 Octomys mimax | reverse complement strand
TACTCTATAGATAGATATACTCTATAGATAGATAGATAGATAGATAGATAGATAGATAGAGAACTAAAATAGTCACTTAGCAATTGAGCAAACAAAGACTATTCACTCTTACTCTATCTCATCCTCTGGATTTCCACAAAACATTGCCACACATTTATTGTACTGAGTAAACATGAAGCAAGCATGAAGTTTGGGCTGCTCCTGCTGTGTCCCTCGTCCCTTCTATCCTCTGCAGTTGAACTGGAGCCTCTCCCCATCCCTACTGCCACCACCACTGGTCCTCTCAGTCCCCCAGTGTGAACACTATCCTGTGGGAGATGTAGCTGCTATTGCTGACTTCCAGCTCTGGCCTGACTGTCACATTATAACCTTTAGGCCTACTGAGCTTGCTCTCTACAAGAAGTGAGGAGCAGGATAGGTTCAGGTGACACCTGGAGAGGTGGTGGCCTTCATGCCAACTTGGAGTTAAGGACAAGATGCTTATGGGAGAAACAGCTGCAGGTGCCTCGCACACTTTTCCCAGTCATAGCTGGTGGGAAACTGGCAGTCCTGGCCCAGGCCATACCTATGGGGACTTCCTAGACCTCTGCTGCTGCCTGTCCATCTGCTCTCCAGAAAGGAGGCAGAAGCACGGGCCAGGCAGGCGCCAGGGCCTATCCCAGCTAGCGGCTCAGCTCTCTGCCATCCTCGGTGGTCCTGCGGTGTTTCACGCTGCAGGATCAGACCAGAGAAGAAGGGAGGTGGCAGGAGTGGAAGCTCACCCCCACATCTCCTGTCCAGAGATAGGCACAGAACTTTGCAAATGTTCTAGGCTTTTGATAATGTGAAGCTCCAGGTTAAAAAAATATTGTCGAGCACTTGGCAGCTATGTAATTTCTGGTGTATGTATATAATATTAAAGGCTGGGGGGAAATCTCAAAAGCAAAGATATTAACTCTTAATTAAAAAAAAACAGAAAAATGAAAAAGCCAAAGCATGCGTCATCTTGTCAGCCTTATGTGGGCTCTACACCCGTACTGTGCAAGGACCGGGCCACCAGCAGAGCCTCAGGAAGGGCTAAGACTGGTCATGCACAGTACACTCTCTAAAGACACATTCAGAGCGCCTGAGCATGTGTTTCCCTGTGTGTCACTCATACAGAAATGCGAATTCCTCCTGCTTATGACACCTGCATAAAGTGTGTGTGATCAAACATTTTTTTATCTGCATTTTTTTCTTGTTTGGCTCATTAACAAGCCAAGGTGACACCATTAAACCTACATCTGCCATTAAAAAAAAAAAAAAAAAAGCACTGCATTCTAAAATTACAAAATGATCATTAAAGAGAAAAAAAATGAAAACATTCCACAGTGAATGAGGGGTTCAGGAAGGGATTAGAGACATTAACAAAAGTTAAATGAAAAGATACAATGTTTGCATTTTGTTTTCTGAAGAAGTACCAAAAATTAAAAGTAGAAGGAAAAGGCAAATCCTAAGCAAGTCGATCTTTCGAAATGATAATTTGCAGGATGAGCTCACGTCGTCATCTGGGCACATGAGGGTAAACAGGACGATAAAGTTCTTCCCTCCAGGCTGCATAAGACACAGATTAGGGAAGGAGAACTAATGACAGAGACTCTAGAAGTCACTGTTGCATTTCTTAACAGTAGAGCTAACGGAGACAGAGGTCTCTTGCATTTCTTCTCCAACCTTTAATTTACTTTTCGCTACTTAGGAAACTATCATGACTGCAGAACCCATGTTCTGGTCCAACTCCCTCTGCACTAAGAAGCTATTTTTTTCTAGAAAGAAATGTGAATGTTTGAGAGTATAGTTAGTAAAGGCGCTCTGCTAAAAGCCCTAGCGCATTAGTTCTGGATGGAGCTGCCGGAGTCAGCTTTCTAAAATTTAAACTGTGCAGGGATCTTTCCTGCTAAGAATGCTTCAGCTTCTCTCTGCATTTCTTGAAGCACAGGGAAGAAGCGGAGAAGGGGCGTCTCCTTCCGCTGTGTGGGATTGGCACCACAGTTAAGGAAGCCACAGCGCTGCAATTTCCAAGCCCATCTGCCCTACTAAACCCCAACCCTGAGTCCCGTTTCCCCACGCTTCACGGCTCACCAGAGTCACAGTCTTTTTGGTCTCTTATTATCTTCTTTTTTGCTAGATCCCTCTTGCCTTTTGCACCTTCACACTTTCCCTCTCTCCTCCAGCTTCTTGGCACCTCTCTAACCCTACTCTCTTTTCAAGATGTTGCTGAAACAGGAACTTATTCTGTGAAATTTTCCTTGAGCTCCTGTGTAATAAAATGCTTCCAAAAGCATTTTAATTATAGTGTTTTTCTTAGTGACGACACTGTCTCTCATAAAAACGTTTGAAATCAGGCCCGGAGAAATAGCTCATGCACTAAATGCTTGTGTAGGCATGTGCAGGGACCAGAGTTCGACCCCCCGCATCATGTGCCACGCCGAACCCGCCCCCAGACACCCTGAGCTGGCCTTGGAGACCAGATGTGATGGCGTACACCTGTAATCCCAGCGCTAGGGAGGCTAAAACAGGAGGATCACTACGACTCTCAGCTGCATAGTGAGACCCTATACCAAATACATTGAAAAAAAAAAATGAAATCCTTTAAAACAAGCAATGATAGTCATCTCGCTACTCTCAACAAGGTACATAATTCTTTTTTTAATTAATTTTATTGAGAAACAAATAGCAATGAGAGACACAGTTTCAAAACAGGTTAGTAAGACAGTTACAATAATTAATACATTACATATTGTTGTCTTTGTGATATTCAAAGTACAAGATACAGACATGATATCCTGTCCAAACACTATTAATACAAATCTTTTTTCTCATTGAAATAAGAGAAAGTAGCTGTATATCTATCCTAACTCTATTTTGAACATATATATATATATATATATATATATATATATATATATAATGGTCCTTCATTTATATCCCCTTTTGTTTAGTTTTGTCAGAGATTGGTATTCCATTGCCATTGAAATATTGTAGGTGCGTGAATTCTTGACAAGAAATTATTTTTTTACAAAATAGCTTAAATAGCTTCTAAAACTTGTTTTTAAGCAAAACTAAAGGACATTGTTTTCAAAACTTTCTGATGTGATTGTTTGTGACTAACACTGTATTTATTAGTTTGCTGTACTGGGAATGGTATAGGACTTTTACCCTGAGCTATGTTCTCTTTTATTTCTTTGCTTTCCCTTATTTTTAGGTTTGATATATTGTCTCTTAAGTCACTAAGTTGCTCCAGGTCTACTGGAAATTGTCAATCCTCTTTCTTTTTAAAATATCACTCTTCTAATATGATTACCTGACATGAGAATCTTTATGCCCTTGCTCAGAAAAAATTATCTTCATTAATAATCCATTAATTGTTTGATTTTAATGCAGTTTTATAGTTAAATGCACTGACTTATTTGCCTTGTATGTTTCTTAGGAAGATAAATGGCTCTGTTACAGTATTCCAGAATGAATACAAATTTGCCCACGTTTTGTACTTGGCTCCAGTGCCAAGCACCCGGGGTTATTCACTGAGGTATTCGAATCTCAGTCCCCACATCTACATGGGACAGAGGATCCCTGAGATTCCATTAAATTCTACTATTGTGGCTCAAAATTGAAGAAGACTACATATCAAACCAGTATAAAAGCTATTCAAATATATAACTTCATGCATAATTTCTTGAAGGTTTTTAGCTATCTTCTAAGTGAAAAAAATATTGTGGACAAATTAGCCAAGGTGTTGTGTTTTTGACCATGCACTTCATGGTTTGATGTACTTTTGTTTTGGCAAGAGGACTCATCAGCACTCATCCCATGTAGGGAGAACATAGAATTTGTTATTATTGAGTTCACTGAAATTAGTAGGCTAGTTACAAAAACATAGTTACTCAGTGATTTCTCAACTACAAAGAAAATTTCTCTTTTATTTTCCAATATTTTCACTATTTGAGAACAAATTGAGCTTTGTTCTTTGACAGAGATAGAAGAGTTATGTGAAGACTCTTTCCATTGATATATGAACAAATTTACTTTGCATGCTCTGAAAATGGCAATTTGTTGTTATTAGGAGCAACAGAATTATGTCTCACTATGTGGCTTATTTTAGATTATGTTATTAAGTATGGCTTCAGAGATGAAATATAAAGTTGTGTTTTTATGATTTCTAACTGCCTTTCTGATAAAAGCACAGACAGCTACTAAACAATCTCATTCTTAAAGTGTAGTTTTTCAGGAAAAATAAGAATGTCTCAATTCTCTCTGCATGTAGACAATTCTGCAGAGAAAAGTATAATATTTTTATCTTTTTCATCATTGTAGGGCATCTCTTTTTTACAATCTATAGGAATGTGCTTTCTCATAATTATAGTGGAACTCAAAGCACACAAAGGATCTCGATAGCTCTTCTTCATGAGAAAATCATTTTTGAATTTCCTTGTTTCTTCCTCAACATTAGAAACATAATCACTTGAAATCATTGTATGAGTTTGTACTTGCAATATATACTGAATAGCTTCATTGTGGACAGTCCCTCCTTGAACCTGATACATGCTAACTCTTCCTGCCCCACCCCTGCTCAGTCTCTAGGTACTGTGAATGATACTATTCATGAGAACAAAATTTCACTGTTTCTAGTATATTTATAATTATTTGAATTTGACATAAGAATATATATTGAATGAAACTGTATCACTTACTTGAATATGCTGAGTTGTATTAACCACTGCCTTGTTTTTAGTATTCATTGTAATCTACTGTTTGTGTCATAATGTATATTGGCTCTATTTTAAGATTTTCAAATAATCACATTGACTAAGCATTTGTAACTTGTGCAGTTTTGATCGGTAGCAAAATGCATACATGTATTTCAGAAAACAGGAAAGTCAAAATTCATTTAAAATAAAATAAACTTCCTGTTGCTGGCATCTTTGTAAATGCACTGAAGGAATGCAAAAGTCTCTTATAAAACTACTGTCCTTACCCAAAGAGTTATCTGCTGTTCCTGCACTGCTTTTTAAAAAATTATTTATGTATTTATTTATTTGATTCAAGGTCTCTCTACACAGTTCAGACTCATAGTGATCCTCCTGTCTCAGCCTCACCAGCACTGGGATTACAGGTGTGTGTCACCATGCCTGGTCTGGGTGGTCAGCCTAGCACACCCTGGGTTCTGGGGCTTGTGCAACAAGTGGTACTAGAGGTTGAACTCGGGTCCTTGTGCTTGCCAGGCAGGCACTTAGCCATCTGAGCTATCTCTGCAGCCCTGAATTACTTCTTATATTGTCCTTTTAATTATTATTTCCTTTTACAAAAGTGCTAACATACAGCAATTAATATCGCAGATATCAAAAATGACAACTGAAATTTAATCCCCGTGATGTGTGCTAGCATATACTTTCTGTTTTTGCTGGCCCTTCCCATATTTCCCTCCATTTCTTGACAGAGTTACTGAGTGATTGTTTCCTTTCATTTGCAGTCTTATACATACATGAGTGCTATAAACAAGATGCACTGTTATCAGTAAATATCTAAGTAATATAGCATTGCTAGCCTGCTTTTTATTCATTTGAAAGTCTGTATTTGAAATCAGCTATTTGATTTTAATAAAAATACATTTTATTTTTAGATTCTATTTCAATCTGCTGATTTTCCATACTAAATTTATTTACCTATCATTCAATGGAGAAATTCTTGAATTGTCCTATTTATTATTAAAAATGATTCTGATCAAAGATCTTTCTGTAGTTCAAAACAAGAGACATAGGATTCCCTAGCTGTTCAATTTCTGGGTCATGAAGTTATCACTTTCTTCTGCTTTTAAAGCTTCTGAAGTGTGTGATCAACAAAAATTTTATCTTTAAAAGGTAGTCTCTTATGTGTCATTATCAAATAAGTAAATCAATAAGTAATTTCTAAAACCTTAGTGATAGAGAGACAGCAACATTGCTGAATCAAAACGTACAATGTTTCACTTTGTGATTTCAGTAGTTATGGTTCCTCTAAAGCTGTTCTTTATTCTTGCTTCATAAGTGAATAGAAAGGTGTCTTTGGGAGATGTCTTTGATGGAAAGTGGACCCAACCTGCAGCCCAGCAAATGACTTTCCTCATTGCTTTTGAACACTGCAGAGGTTCCTACTGTTCTCTGTAAAACAAGCCTATCGCCGACAGTTCTTTTCTCTGTGCTTACCTTGAATATGTAAAGCATAAAAATGGGCAGAAGAGAAAACAAGTTTATTTTCCTAGGTTAGTATTCTTGCTAAGAAGTCTATTTAGCCCTTTACCTGGACATATGAGGTAATTCTACATATGAGATAATCTAACTTATGTTCAACACCTTCAATAATTGTTTTAGTGTGTAAAATTTAAAAGCATGTGATGAAAATCAGTGATTTGAAAATTAAATGTTTTTTTAATCTTTAAATTATAGTCCTTTATATCCATGGGTTTTACATCACGATTCAGCCAAACATATATTGCATTTTTTTCTCTGTATTCAACATATACAGTATTTTTTGGAATTATTCCTTAAAAGACACATTATAAAACAATTCGCATAACACTTATTTTGTATTCAGTATTGTACATGATCAAAAGATTTAAAGTATATAGAAACAGTGTGGTTTATGTACAAATATGGGTATGAAATATCCTTTCATTTAAGGGAATTGAGTATTCTCTGTTTGGGCATAAATGTGTGTCCTGGAACAATTTGCACAAACAATGGGAAACAGCATTCTCATTATACGATTACTTAAAATATTATTTTTGGACTGGAGACACAGTGCCCTTCTGACAAACATGATGTCCTGAGTTTAACTACTCATACAAAAAAAAACAAGTTTATAATATCACTTTTACACAATTTTTCTTTTTTGTGAATAATTTCCTTCGCAATAAACATGCTAGCTAAGGATACTAAAATGTTCTGCTACAGTTACTTATTATTACCATTGATACATAAAGCTGCTACTTATGCCTAAAAAAATGACAATATTTTGTGATGGTTAATTTTATGTATTGGCATAGATAGGCCATGATGTCATTTGCTCCAGCAGTCTATATGACATGAAGGCATTTTTTACATGTTACCTGCATATGAATTCCTAAGTAGAAGCAAACCTTTTACATTCTCATAATATGAGTGGGTCTCATCCAATAACAAAAGTACTTAGAAAAGAAATGAGATTTCCTGAGGAAGAAGCAGTTACATTTCAAGACTACAAAACAGAACACTGCTTGGCTTTTTAGCTTGCATAGTTCAAACTCAAGAGTACGTTATTGAATCTTTTCCAACACGTTGGCCAACTTGTTCTGGTAACAAGTCTTTAAAAACCAATAACTTATTGGCTTTTGGTTTTGGAAAAAAATGACATCATTTAATTCTCTAATACCATCAGTGTAATAAAACTACTAACAGTGAAGTTACCAAAGTAGATATCAGCTCACTGGAAGATCAAAAGTGCAATGGCTTAATTTTGTAGCATACAGTATTTCTAATAGTCTTAGCAAGATTAACTGTATTAACATAATAGAGTTTCTATTTTATTAATCTTTCTGTTTCTATATACTTTTATTTTTACAATGATTTTTTGGGAAATTAAATAAGTTGCAGAAAGGGCCAAGGAGATAGCTCAGCAGTCTAAGTGCCTGCCTGGCAAGTGCAAGGATCCAGGTTTGACCCCAGGTAGAGCTTGCCGTGCCCTGCCTGACCCCAAGTACAGCATGCTGTGCCCTGCCTGCCACTGAAACTGCGTGTAGTGATGCATGCCTGCAATCCCAGCACTGAGCAGGCTGAGACAGGAGGTTCACTACAAGTCCAAGCTGCATAGTGAGACCCTGTAGTAAATAAGTAAATAAATCAATAATTTTTTAACTTGTCAGTAATAAAGTCACATTTTATTGTTGCAAAGAAAATTAAATAAGAAGCATAAGTGAAAATCGATGAAAAATAGTGGGTAGTAAACATAAGTTCATTTACTTCTAACTATAACATTTAACTTCCTTTCTCTTAGGAATTTTCTTGTTGTTTATTCCCGTACTGAATGTCTGTCTCCCTTTGTCACTACTTATATTTGTCCAAAGAATATTTATAATACTAAATTCATCTTTTGAAAATTTCTAGTAAGGTGTTTTATGCCACAGAGTAAGTTTGACCTTTGTAATGCAGCCGTGATAATCACTTAATAATGAAAGTGATGTATTTTTCCTACAAGCTGTTCACCAGGAATTTTCCCACTTAAGTAATACAGCAGAGACAGACTATATGAAATTCATCTACCATGTTGAACCCAATTCCTGACAATTTTTGTGATAAATAATCCACTGCATATCTGAATATGTCTCTATTGGTAATGATAACTTTTTTATTATTGTAAAGAAGGTGGCTAAATATATGCACATGGCGATTTTTCTAAGAAATCTCATGTTACTTAAAGATAGCAAAAATAAGTTAAGGAACATTTCTTTGTTTCAGTATTTGATATTAAAATCTTTGTTTAAAATTTAAACTACTTTTACCCCCCCAACTATACTCCTTTCAATATTTCAAATATTAATATTTAATTACTGGTTTATTTTCTAAATAAACGAATGCACTTTGGTAAAATAAAGAAAACATAGGTATTGTTTCCTTCCTTCTACATGGGCTTGATGTAAGTCTTTAAATTTGTCACTTGAGCCTCAGAAATTGCATTTTTGTTATGTACATTTTGGTGTATATATGTTGATTTTCCTTTTTCTCTGTATGAAATATATATTTTTTTTGGAACTGGGATTGAACTCAGGCCCTTGCGCTTGCCAGGCAAGAGCTTACTCTACTGAGCCATCTCTCCAGCCCCTGAAATATAATTTTTTAGCAGGACAATTTAGAATATTGTAGCAACTCTAATGTCCCCCTTCTTAGGGTTTAATTTTGGTATCTTGATGTGGCCATTACTTGTGATTTATCAACTTTACTGCCTGAGAAATGGCTAGCTCTGGGTGTGTCTGTGGGTGTTCCCAGAGATGACTGGCAGGTAGGCCAGCAAATTGAGGAATGAAGACCCACCCTGATTATTGGTGGTGCCATCCATTCGGTGTATAGCCTGGGCAGAATGAGAGGAAAGAGAAGGTAGACAAGTATTTGAAGAACTCTGTTCTGCTTGAAAGGGAATGTCTCTTGGTACCCCTATTCTGTGGACTTGAGTTTCCACTTTTGAGATATACTCATACCAGTGACTCTACAGGAAGCTTTTAGGTCAGTGATGGCAAACCTATGGCACACAGTTGACACCAGGCTATTTGTTACTGAAAAACTCTAAAAAGCTTGCCATAACTATAAGGCCTTTTGTTTCAAACTGGTGCTTTATCCTGGATCTCTTACTGTTCTGTGGCTTCCAGCTTCTTGGGTAAGTCAGCTACTCGATGCTCCAACTCTCCAGAATACAGATAACCATTGTGGAGCCTCTTATGCCTGATTATGCAAGCCTGCCTAATAAATCCTCATATGCCTTACCAATATATTTGTATATTCACTTGTATATATAAATTGATGAGAGTATCTCAGAGAAGCTTACCTGTGCTGTGATTCCGCTTAAGCACAGCCCCACAGGGATGCCTACAGTGCTCTTGCGTGACAGTGCATTTTGTGGAACTGCATTTGTCTTTCCCTTGTCTTGAGCTCTTTCTTTGTTTCTGGTGGTAGAGTATTAAAACCAACCTATCTGATCACTTCTATTAATTGCCAACAGACTTCTACATTGTTTTCACAATGCATGTCCTACAGCATAGAGGCTTCTAAAGTCTCACATTTTAAAATTTAGACATTTTAACAGGGCTGATCATGAGATCAGGTGTTAAGATCTGTTTCTGTCCCAAGAAAATTCTTCTTAGGTATTAATTTCTGTTCTAAGAATATTCTAGCAAGTTTACTATTTATATTATTCTCATGGAGCCACTGGTCACTTCTTAATTGCTTACGAATATAATCCCAAGGCTTCCTGAGAAGACCATCAGACTTGAGTATTCTACTTTCCACTGTACATGGTTAACTCATGGTACAACAGTTCAGTCCTTTCTCTTCATACAGCTGCTTTATTCCAGAGAAGATATTCTTGTCCACTGCTGTCCCTCTGTATGTGGGACAGTGGGATTCATCACTCGGAATCACTCCACCCCAGGAAGAAAATCCTGGACAGGACTGGAGTACTCCTGTCTTCCCAGCTTGTGTGTCTGAGCTTGTACCATGGTGTGGATGTAATGTTTCCCAAAGCCTGTGTAGTAGAGTGTCAGCCACTATAGTGATGCTTTTGAGAGGTGGCGGCATTTTTAAGAGGTAAACCAAAGTGAGAGTTTGGATCATTAAGGCTGTGTCCTTGGTAGAGATCATGAGTTCCTGGTAGCTTCCTTTTCATCCTTCATCCCTCACTGGCAGACGAATGGGCTTCTTCCTTAATGTGCACCTACCAAGATACATGATGCTGGCACAAAATCAACAGGACTAATTGGTCAAAACTAAAATCTCCACAATTTTAAACCAAAAATAACCTTTTTTGTCTTTATAAGCTGATTGTATCAGCTATTTCTACAGTTCAGAAAGCTGAGCAAAATAGCATGGAACTTTCAAGCAAGATATGGAATCTGAAACCCATTGAGCATCAGGTTCGCTTGCTCTGGGTAAGGCATCATCTTAGGAACAGAGGCTGCCAAATGAAGAGAAGCCCAAGAGCCTTGGCCATTTGTACCTGGATTGAGTCCTGCATCACATTGCCAGGGAACTCAGTGAGATCCACTGGCATGCTCCTTTCCCTTTACCTGAGGAGTTGGAGGCAAGGCTAGCCTTGTGGTCTTGGTTGTTCTCAGCTATATCATGCAGACTTGGAGAGGGAATGGGTACTTGTTCAAATGCCACAGGCAGATGCTATCTCTACCTAGATTCAGTAGAGTTGCTTAAATCGATGTTTCTTCACTTACCATAAACAAATTAATTTTTTAAAAAAGAGTACAAATACAAACTAAACAGAAATTACAAGTGATGCAGAATTTCATTTAACAAAGTAATATGAATTTCACAGTATTTGTTATAATACATAGTGTTGTCTTCCAACCAGTTACTCATATTACCAGATATATACATTTAAAATTGGAACAATAAAAAAGAAAGAAATGTATAAGAAATTAAGAATAAAAAATACAAACAATTGAAGAAAGGAGACAAAATAAATTAAGTACTATCTGATTCTTTCCAGAGACCAGCAGAAATCCACAGTACAATTATCCAGGCCATCCTGCTTATCTACATAGGGAAATCTTTTTCCCCTGCTCTCTCTCTTGTCCTTCCTTTTTCATTTTGTTTTCATCAGTTATAGTTGTTTTGCTTGAAAAGGGAACGCCTCGTGCTACCACTTTGTTGCATTTTTATACTAAAATAATATCTACTTTAAAATGCCTGGTAGAAATTCTTCCATTTTTCAAATGTTCATATATTCATTATGTTTCTAGATTCAGTCCAGTATAATTTAGATTTAAAGGATTTACCGTTAATGTGATTTGTCTTGTAAATGTTTGAAGTGACTTGAATACCCAAGGTAAGTAACCCTGAGTAAATTAATTTGAAAATCCTGAAACTGTAGGAGCAAATATTATTATTCTTTTTCCATTTTTAACATTTTCTCAACTTCAAAGAAGATGAAGAACAGTATAGTCATCTTACAACTGTCCAAGTTTCTGAGCCATAATTTCACTGTATGCAAATTGTAACTCAATAATTGTGACATGAAAAAGGACTTCAAGAGCAAGAGAAATTATTGAAAATTATAGAATTGGTTAGTGCTGAGGGATGAATTATGCAAATAAGAAAAGCTTGGGTACAATGGGTTATGCAAATGGGAATGGGAGGATGGATAATTAAGAAATTGGATACTTTTCTTTTCCTATAATATATTCTTACAAGTTGAGATCATTAGGACTTATTCACAGACATGGAAAGAGACAAACTGCCTAACACATAGCCGCTACTGACCAATGAAGCCATTTATGTCAAAATCACAATCTGTATTCTAACGTCCTTCTTAGTGAAGCACCAGTTGCTAGGAATGTAGGGCTATAATTGACCAGTCATTGTATCCTACAAGGCTTGGCATCTCATATTATCGTCACAAGAAGCTTGTGAAACAGTTTATCATAATTCTCATAGAAAATTTGGAGAAAATGTAGTTTAAAGAAATTAGATGACTTGCCATAACCATGTGGTGTATCTGGGACTGGGAAATCAATTCTTGATAACACTGAAATTGATGCATTTAACTATATCAACTATATAATGTTATATTACATCCTCTTATGTTCTTCAGTACCCTAATTCTAATATATTGTGGTTTTTAAAATAGATTATATAGCTAAATATAAATTCATTTGTATTAAATGGAATTTTAAATATGAAACTTGAAACCCAAGCATTCCTAATGATCTGTTATTCAAAATGATCCTAAGCTGCTGTCATAAGATGACACTAATTATAAAATGAAAATTATTGCTAGGGCTGCATAAACCACAAGCTAATGATTCTGAGCATGAAAATTTTGGACTACTGGCTTCAGAGTCTCTCAGAATGTTTATTATCATCATCATCATCATCACCATTATTATTATTATTATTATTTTGTACCAAGGATTGAACTCTAGACCTTGTGCTTGCCAGACAGGTGTTGATACTGCTGAGCCATCTCCTTAGCCCAGAATAAGTTTTAGAGATATATGAGTTTCTACAACAGACTTATTGACCGTCAAATTTGTACTTTATAAGGTGATTTATAAGGATGCTGAAATTAAACACTACCTTAAGTTAGCTATGTTCCTGGTTATACTATGCTACATTTCAGCATAAAGTTATCGTTTTTAATTTCCCAGTGACTTAGAATGCATGGTGGAAAGTTTCCATTGGTGAACTATGTAGCCTGCTCTTATCATTTGTTGCTGCTGTTCCTGAATGCAGTTCCTAAATAATATCCTGTAAATTAGTTTCTCAAAAAAAGTGATATTCTTTTTATTTAGGAGTATAATAAACTATGGATTTTATTTTTATTAAAAAAGATTTTTATGAGAAAGTAACCATATATGTATCATATCGTATACATATATATATGCATCTATATATATTTCATAACGAAGCAGTATTTGAGAAGAAAAGTTTGTACTACTGCCCTACCAATTTGGTTTGAAATTGTCTCATTGCTATTTGTTTCTCAATAAAATTATGGGGGAAAAAAAGCATCAAGAAAAAAAAAAGGTTTATACTAATATTGTTTAGACAAGATATCATGTCTCCATCTTGGCCTCTGAATGACTACTATGAAGACAACAATATACAATGTATTAATTATTGTAACTGTCTGACTAACCTATTTTGAAACTGTTTTATTGATATTTTATCTTTCTCATTAAAATAAAAATATAATAAAAAAGATTTTTATCATTTAAAAGATATTAAATGCAAGTTAAATAAAAATAAATGGGTCATTTAGTTTTATTTCATTTACTAAACTGGAAAAATGGATTTCACTGCACTTGAAGTAAACTCTAGCTGGCTCCTCATCTTCTCCATGATAGCGACATAATTTACACTCTACGTCAAAGTTTACAGAATATGGCAAGGTGATTCCACTATACTTCCAAGTTCTTTCAGAAGAAAGACGATCTTCAGAATGAGGTGAAAATCTGAGGAGACATGCATGGAGTGTGAGGTGGAGGGGAACATGGGCATTCAGGGTGAAAAAGCTATTCCAAAAAGCCAAGAGGAAATGTTGAAAGAAAGGGTATCAGAGATAATTTCATTTCATAGAAAAAGAAAAGCAAAATTCATTTCTTCTGAAATAAGATTATGACTTATCAGAAAAGATAACAGTATGAAAGTATGTATTTTCAGTGTATTTCAAGTTTCTAGTCCGAGAAAGCTCAAGGAAGAACGGTGAGGAGTTGACAACCCATGCATCTGAATGGGCCTGAGGCATAACCTCATTCAATTGACTAGTAGGCAAAAACTCAAACAGTTCATAGGAATTATACAGGAGTGAGAAAGAACTGGCTGTCCTGATGGCTTAGAAAAAACATTTGGGTTTGAGGAAGCTTGTTCTAGTGTCTGGGAGAGAGGTAGAAAAGCTGAGGTTAGCGTTGCCTTGGTGAGGGCTCAGCTAGTTTGCTGTACTCTGCAGATCAACTTGGAGAAAGCAAACCCTTGTCCATGGCATATTCCACACAAATGATACTGACTTTCTTTTATCTTTCCCTTTACATGTTTAAAGCAATTTTGTTGGTGGGGGTGT
Organism: Octomys mimax; assembly: GCA_002564305.1. Classification (NCBI taxonomy): domain Eukaryota; kingdom Metazoa; phylum Chordata; class Mammalia; order Rodentia; family Octodontidae; genus Octomys; species Octomys mimax. Next base: position 2,632 of record NDGM011191802.1, on the reverse strand, counting down.
TGGACCGGCTCAGCCCACCCTGGAGGCAGGGCTGGCGTGGGATGTGGTGCTGGGGATCGAACCACAGTCCATGGGCTTTGCCTAAGCTTGCCTAAGCAAGAGCTTCAGACTGCTAAGCTATCTTGCCAGCCACTAAAGCAATATTTTTATTTTAAATAAATTCTAAATGTCAGCACTTAAAATTTGTATTGAAGCTGAAGTTTACTGTTAAATGCCTTTTAAAAATGGGTTTGTTTTTAATGTAGAATTCACATAAATGTTATATCTCTGTGAAATACATTAAAATATAGAAAAATAAAAACCTTGCTGCATTGCTTAAATTTCACATTGCTCATATTATCTCATATGTTGTCAGATATATCAGGGCCAGGATCTGAATACCTTACCAAGGATTAGAAAATGAAAGGCAAATAACAAGTGAGTTTTGCTTTGTTTAATATAATTAGGTGTATTAGAATCTTACAAATCAATCTTGTAACAAATTGACCACTGAATCAGTTATAATTATGTCAGTCATATAAAAAAAACACGAATGAAAATCATTTGTATTAATTTTTATTCACCTGCCTCTAAAAGATCAGAGAAGAAGCTTTTATTCTAACCTTACTGGTTTATATCTTCATCCAAACAAAATGAAAACAAATGGAAGTATAAATAATTTTGTTTAATAAACATTGTCTCTAATCTATACAGTCTCTTGCTGACATCAAAGCAATTTATCCCATCAAAGGTAATTTTAAATTCTCTAGCTTCTCTGACTTAATCAGTCATACTTATTTTCAGGTCCCTAATCTCTACTAAAATTCGTAACTCTAAATTACCATAATTAAAGTAAGACTTACATTTAGTTACGGTCCTTCCTAAAGTTCTGTCAGACTCACACCACAGTAAGTCAAGGCATCAGCCCTGACACATAAACTCAGGCCCTTGTATGCACACACACAGCCAAGTTTGTAAGCATACAAAATGCCTCTGACTTTGCAATGTTTCACAAAGGAATTTTTGAAGACAAAAGGCAAGTGGGTAATTTGGATAATTCTCACTAAAATGATTATAAGACATTTAAATAGTAAATGCATAAAAAGCAGTGCAACCTAGACATAATGTGTGTACTAAACAATGGGAACTACTGCCAATGCATAATTTTATTTATTTATTTATTTATTTGTGGAACTGGGGGTTGAATTCAGGCCCTTGCGCTTGCGAAGGAAGTGCTTATTCTACTGAGCCATCTCCTCGGCCCCTCAATGCATAATTTTAATACTTAAGTTTACACTAAAAAGAAGGCACATTCTAAAGAACTTTATCTCTGTCAATTTCTTACTTTGTGTTGCTAGCATAAGATATTAGATACTTTATAATTTCTGAAGAACTACAGGTTATTTTTCAGTTCTGGAGACTGAGAGTTTTTGAGAGCAAGCTGTAAGTAGAATTAGAATCTATGAGCGCTGCTGCTTTCTGTTTCCAAGGTGGTGTCTTGCTGCTTATTCTACAGAGGTGAAGAATAATGAATCCTCATGTGGTGGAAGCGCAAAAGAAAGTGAACCTTGTGTCCCCACATGCCTGAAGACATAGGAGGATAAACTGACTCCCCACTCCTCCTACCAGTTTTTCAGGGTCAACATCCCATTTCTCATGACTTACAATTCCTAAATTTCAACTTATAACACTATTTCACTGGGGGTTTTTTAAATAAAAGAGGCTTTATTTTTATTTACTTACTTAGTTATTTAACTTTATTTGGTACAGAGTCTTGCTATGCAGCTTGGACTCATAGCGATCCTCCTGTCTCAGCTTCTCGAGCGCTTGGATTACAGGCATAAGCCAGCATATCCTGCGTCTGGCCAGCATGGAGTACACAGGTTTCAGGGCCTGTCTGTCCTGCAGTACCTGGGTCCTTGTATTTGTCAGGCAGGTGCTTAGACCACCAAGCTATCTCCCCAGCCCTACGCTGTTCATTGAGTTTCATCATATCCATTTTTAGAGAAGATACCATCATTCAAATCACATCCTTATTTAACAACGTGTTTAAGATCTATTTTTACATAACTAACAGTTTGTGGTTCATCAATAGGTTTCTTTGTATCTTTCCAAGTTGACAGATTTTGGGTCTTTAGCTCCTAAATAACTGATTAGTCTTCAAGCACAGCATAGTTTTTAAGCAACCAATAATGGCAAACTTTTCTTACATTTCTCTTGTCTCCATTTTCTCTATTCTTAACAATATTAGCTATAGTAAGCAACTTTTCAAAGGCAATAAGGTTGAAAGCAAAGGATAGTGTAAATAAAAATACTACATTTATAATTTAGGGAGGTTTCTCCAGATGTTTCTATGTTTCAGAAGACAGAAAATATGGAGCAGTTTTATGGGAGGTAGTTCCTTGTGGTATACGAAATGGCACACTACATTGTGAAATTCACAATTTTGGGCGAGATTAGAAAAGCATTTAACAAACAAGATACAAACATTACTAACCGTAAATATAAAACTCTAAATTGAATTATATTAAAATGAAAATGAGGATCAGAAAACGAATGACCATTTGACAGATAAGGAATTGAATGATTGAAAGGGGGGGGGGCTGGCAAGATGGCTCAGTGGTCTAAAGCACCTACTTGGAACAAGCTTGGC
>NDGM011191795.1:7500-19652 GCA_002564305.1 Octomys mimax | reverse complement strand
AAGAAGAAGAAGAAGAAGAAGAAGAAGAAGAAGAAGAAGAAGAAGAAGAAGAAGAAACTAAATGTGTGTGAATCTCAGTTTCCTAATTTGCAGAATAGTCAGGCAATTGTTTGAATTACATAAATTTATTGTAAAACTTTAATTTGAAACTGCACATCAAGTCTTTCACACACATGGCACATTGATATTGCTACACACAGGATGAATATCTGGTTTTGTAGCTTACTGCCCATCTTCCCAAATTAGATGAGAGCAGCAACTCCAAATTTCCACTAAGATAAAAGAAGCATGAATGAGTATGACAGGGAAAAATATATTTTCTAAGATTGCATTGTGAGATCTGAAAAAGTATAAAAATTATGGCATTTCAAATTGGCATACTATTATGTTGTAGTACAGCTTGCAGACAGATGTAAAAATAAAGTACAGATGTGTCTTTTTTAGTAAAATCATATATGGAAATCTAGCTTTAGCAGAAGATTGGTTATAGGGTCATTATTTGCTTTACAAAGCAATTTGGCTTAAGGTTCTTTTAAAAAAAGAATTTCCTTACTATCTTTAATGTAATATTTCATTTACTGAAAAAAAATCACACAAATTTATAAGAACTCATTTTATGCATGAAATGAAGCACATCTGTTGAATGTATAGGGGAAAATTGAAATAGAAAGAGCACATTGAAAGTTTGGAGTAAGTCAGATAATAAGATGTGAAAAATAATGTATCCAGGGACTTTACACTAAAACTTCCTGTATGATTAATAAGTTTAACAATACCTATTCTTCATAAAATATCTACCCTGTATGTATGTGTAGATTAGAAATTGAGGTAGAGAGGAAGAGACAGAGAGAGAGAGAGAGAGAGAGAGAGAGAGAGAGAGAGAGAAAATGCGAGTCTGCTAGCATCACCTCTCTTTGTATTTCCATTCTGTAATAAGCCAATCCCCCCAGTCCTCCACATGCACCTGAAATGCAGCCATACACAAGTCTTCCAACAAGCCTGCTTGATTTTAACATGTCATTCTCTCTGAATAAAATTTCTTCTTTAGCACCCTGGCATCTTTAAAAACTAATTGATTTAATCAGCTTTCCCTCACTGTAAGAAAATGCCTGAGATAATCAGTTTATAAGAGGAAAGGTTTGTTGTGGCTCACGATTGCAGAAGTTTCAGTCCCCAGATTCCCTTAGCCTTACTGTCTTTGGGCCTGCGGCAGCACAGTACATCATGGCTGAAGACATGGTGGAGGGCACTGCTCACCTCATGGACGCATGGAGGCAAGGAGGCAAGAGAAGAAGAAAGATAAATGGCCAGAGCACACACAGTGACCTCACTTCCTACAAGCAGACCCTACATAGCAAAGTTTCCATTGCCTCACAATAGGACTGTGCGCTAGGAACCAAGCTTTCAATGTGCAGGCCTTGATGGGACATTGGAGACCCAAACATCAGCAGTAAACATCTCTGTCTCTCTCCAGTTAGGTTCTGGGAAGTGATCTGAAATAGCATCCCCTCTCCTTGCTCTACTTTGCTTTGACATTCAGTTGGGCATAATACATTACATTAGCTTTGGAACCCAATGGACCTGCCTTTAAATTTGCCTCCATGTCTGTGTAAAGTTTGATTTATTTAACAGATCACTCTGAGCCATTTCTTTTTCACCAATATATTGGAAAAACCAAAACTGTCTCATACGATTTTTCCAAGGGATGAAATATATACGTTTTTTAGAATAGTTCCCCAAAAAGGTTGAGACACTAGAAATGTTTTTCAGTTTTCATGTATTACATTGTATTGTATGTGTTGAGCTCCTCTGCTTCTTCCTCTGCTTTCCCTATTAAACTATGAGATACTTAAAGAAACTATTAGATCTGCCTCACATGGAGTTGGCACGGGTTCATTTGCGGAGGCTAATGGAGACAAACACATGAGCATATATTTTCATGGACTGCAACAAGTCTTAAAGTAAAGCCTTGCAGAAGCAGAGAAAGAACAAAGGAAAGAACAGAAGAGTACCATGGAGTCCAAAGGGCACCTATCACTAGAGAACTCTTCAGATTGCCCCCAATTAATTAACAAACATTCTTTGGGAACATTTATTCAACCAGGTTTGATTCTCTAATTACACAGGCATTTTAATTTTTTCCAACTTAATAATATGTTGTGTAGTAATATAGTAAATGTCCTGAAGCTGATTCATCTAAAATGCTTGGTTAGTCAACCTAGGAAGCAGAAAGAAAGAAACAACCAAAACAAAACAAAAAATCAAAAAAAAAAAAAAAGAAAAAGAAAAGAAAGGAAGGAAATAGTGTAAGGTTAGAAGGAGGGAGAAAGAAACTGGTGTGGCAGGGCTCAAGTCAACCTTGGCTAGCTTAAGGTGATTGCCACTTCTCTTTCAACAAAAACAATCCATGTATATGATGAATGGCTCTAGTATTTTGCTATGGAGCCTTGAAGCCTTGAAATTATTTAAAGCAACTAGGTAATACCTCAGTATATCTTGATCACCTTGGGCTCTAGTTCCCTCTTGCCTCAGCTTTCCCTTCTCCAGTTTGAAGATCATTCTTTTTGATAGAGACCATAGAATCAAAACAGGAGGTGATTAGTTCTGTATTTTCTGTGACATCTGTTAGTGTTCTCTATGTTCTCCAATCAATGTACCTATCCCTTTGTTCTTCTTTACAAACAAAGCTTAAAATAGCATTCTATTGTCCTTGGCAGTTTTTCAGCCTATAGTCAGACTCTAACCCTGTTGAAAATATTCTTACAGCACTTTTTCTTGTTGGCTTATCACCATATTTTCAGACTTTCACTTGGGGTATGTGTCCCTCTACATTCTACATTCAATATCTTTTTATAAAAGGAAAAAGAATGTTCTTTATACATTATACTATTTTTGCATATAACCTTGAATAATCTGTGATTATTTTGTCAGAATTGTAAAAATAAGTTTATCTTTACTTTAAAACAATTTAGTCATGGGATGATCTCTACAATTTTCTCCATTTTGATGCCTGCTTTCTAAATTTTAGGATAAATACCTATGTGTAGAATTATTTTTCTGTGAACATAATCAACTCCAAAATAGCATGTTATTTCTTTTCAAATTTATCAACAATTTTAGCTCACCAAAAAAGCCTTATTCCTTGACCAAAATGGAATTACATATTCACTGTAGCCTGTTAATTATTATATATGAACATATAGGGCAAATGCATTGTTTCTTTCTAAATTACTCTTAAAGATACAACCTAATATCAAATTTGAAAGCTTGATGTAGCTGTTTGCCCTTTTGACTTCATGTTTAATATACCTTTCTTGGTTTGTGGAAATTTTTGGTCATATAAATATTCCTTAATCTTCAAAGAATCACTTCACCCTGCACAGAAGACTCTCTACTATCCAAGGCAGAGTCAAAAACCTCCTATTCTCTTCCACATCAGCTAGTTTGCCCCAAAGCCTCCTTGCATCTCACTGAGACCCGGAGACAAGAGCCTCTGGCGCCCGTGTGCTCCTTCCCTGGCACGTCCCGGTGTGCGCCTCTATGCCTGTAGGTCTGTGGCAGGGAGTCAGTGGCACACGTGTTATCTTTTTTTTTTTTCCAAGGCAAAAATATGTTAATGTGTTTTCTAACTGAAACCTCAGCATTTGAGTTTAATCATATATTTTGTGCTTTGTGATAAATAACTGGGTTGTGGCTTGCAATTTAGGCACTCCTCTCTGAAAGTGTCCCCATCACTGCTCTAACTGAAGTAACCAAGTCTCCTGAGACAGCGTTGATTGTCACACGTGATGCCAGAGTGTGTCATCTTTTCACAGATTGAACATTTATATCTCAGGAAAATATTTCATTCCTTTTTATCTCATAAGGTCTAAATGTGAACCTGTGAACTTGATTGGAGGCCAACAATTTCTTTTCTTGACATATGCTTCCTGGAGAAGATGTTAAAATTCTTTCAATGTAACTGTTCTGGACATTTTTCCAATTTTATATTGAATAAAAGAGATGTTGTTAACAACTTTATAGAAGTATCCAGTTGCTACCTAAAAGAGTAGCTCCCTATATAGTACCCTACCCCCTCCCACACTGTAGTCTAAAATTTCTTATTATTCTCTTGATACCAGATTCAAATACTTGTGGCTTCTTACAAATATTATTTCTTCTTGATTTTTGAGGCATTCTATTTTAAATGTAATTTTAAAATCTTCATCCTTTAATAAGCTGTGATCATAGATTTATTTCCTTATGTATACTTAGCATCTCTAGATAGAAGGCTATTCTGCATATATAGTGAGCTTATTACTGAGGACCTCAGACATGATGACAACATAGTAGAAATACTCAGTGGGGTCGTCGTGGTCATTATCCCCCTGAAGCATGAGGACACCCTGATACCTGTCACAGTCCCACGCTTAAATTACTTGCTGTTCCTCCTCACACAGTTAAGCTTCTTTTACAGGACTGTGTGTCGTGGTAGTGATTGAGGTAAAGTACCAGTACTACTGTCATAACTCAGGGTTCTGCATGAGTTAGATCTACGCATTGTAGAGCATGCCCAATTGCTGAACTTCTTTATTCAGTGTGAAAAAGCCTACCTGAAAATGTGGTTTCCACATGACTTTCCTTCTTGTCTTTGCTTCTCCTTTTATACAATGTTAGGTTAAGTCAGTTGGAATTTGATTGTAGGGCTAGAAGGACAGAAGCGTTGATTTTGAAGTACTAGAAAGTAAATTGGGGGGCCAGGGAGATGGCTCAGTAGAATAAGCGCTTCTCCTGCAAGCTCAAAGATCTGAGTTCAATCCCCAGTTCCACCAAAAAACAAACAAACAAACAAACAAAAAACCTTTCATTTTGGGCTGGAGAGATGGCTCAATAGAATAAGTGCTTCCCTGGCAAGCACAAGGGCCTAAGTCCAATCCACAGTTCTAAAAAAAAAAAAAAAGTAAATTGGTCCACACTTGGATCAGGATTTACAGGCAGTTTGGAGCACTATTGCACCTGAGATGTTTGGGTCTAGGATTATGTACCTATATCAGGGAAGAACTCAATTTCTAAACAGAGAAAAAGGAAAATGAGCTTCTACAGCTTTTTCCTTTCCTTTCCTTTCCTTTCCCTTCCTTTCCTTTCTTTCTGTTACTCTTTCACTCTGTTACTCTTTGTCTTCCTTTCCTTCATACCAGGGGTTGAACTTGGAACCTGTGCTTACCAGGCAGGTGCTGTGCCACTGAGCTACATCCCTGGCCCCCCTACCATTCTTTATTCACCTTGTATTTTAGGGATTTCTATTTTCTGGAAGCAGAGGACAATTTTAGGCAGTTTGAATTTTAGCTCAACAATTTTAGTGATAAGTTTATTTCTTATGACTTTGCTTTGGAACCAAATTGTCACTTAAGTAATGTTTCTATAAAAATAACTAGTCACAAACATACAGCAGGACCAGGGAGAAAGCTCAGAGTCTAAAAGCCTGCTTGGCAAGCACAAGGACCCAGTTTTGATCCCCTGTACATTATGCCATGCTGGCCCCACACCAAGCCAACCACGGAAACTGAAGGTGATGGCACATGCTTGTAATCCCAGTGTTGGGGAGGCTGAGACAGGAGGGTCACAAATCTGAGCTGTATATGCAGACCCTGTACTAAATAAATAAATAAGAAAACTTATAAAGCAATTTGCCAAAGAACATTTGGAATTAAATTTAATTATCTCCATGAGCTAATCTACACGGTTTTTTGATTAATACACAAGTATTTGTATACACCATAGTGCTAAGTTTCCAATAGGTTTTTTTTTTTTTTTTTTGCGGAATCAGGGATTGAACTCAGGCCCTTGTACTTGCCAGGGAAGTGTTTATTCCACTGAGTCATCTCCCCGGCCCCTAAGTTTCCAATAGTTTTAGAGCTCTAGAATAAAATTTAGTATATTTTTTTCATCAACAAAATAAAAACTTTGCTTGATCAAAACAGAAACTGATATTCTAAAGGTTCTTTCCAAGTAGAATTTTATGTATACATTGAAATTTAAATTAATGATCTGTATTTAAGAATAAAATTATATATATATATATAGTTATATATATATCTTTGAGAAGAGGTTTATTTTCAAGCCATAATACACACTTTCATCCCCTAAATTTTTGTTTTAGCCTTAACATTTAATTTAAACTTAATTGTACATGATACAAATTCAATACTTAAAAAAATAGCCTTTCTATATACTAATAATGAACCAGCTGAGAGACAAATCAGGTAAACAATTTCATTCACAATAGCTTTAAGAAGTCTAAAGATCAACCTAACCAAGGAGGCAAAGGACTAAAATTAAAGTTACAGAACACTGAAGGAAGAAATTAAAGACCCTAGAAGGTGAATGACGCTTCTAGGTCATTGACTGGCAGTATTAATACAGCTAAATGGCCACATTACTAATCGTGATCTGCAGATTCAATGCAGTCCCCATTGAAAAAATTCCAAGGACTTTCCTCAAAAAATACTTATAAGATTTATACAGAAACAAAAAGATTGCAGGGCCGGCCTGATAGTTCAGTGGATTAAAACACCTGCTTAGGCAGACATAGGGGCCAGGGGCTGGATCCCTAGCCTGCTGTGCCCGTCCCGCCCCTGGGGTGTGTTGACACAGGGACTGAGACTGGGCGTGGTGGCACACACCTGTAATCCCAGCATTTGTGGGGGGGGGATTTGAAAACCAAAAGAATCACTATGAGCCCAATCTATGTAGTGAGACCCTGTACTAAGTATTAAAAAAAAAGATTCCAACCCCCCAAGAAAACCCCAAAGGAATCCTAACCAAAAAACAAGAAGTCTGGAGGTATATTGATTTCAAGTTATATTACAAAGCAGTAGTAACAAAACCAGTATGGTACTGGCACAAAATTAAACACATACACCAGTGAAACAGAAGATATAGAAACAAGTACACACAACTACAACCATCAGATTTTTAACAAAGAAGCAAAAAGTATACATGGAAGGGAACAGAGCCTCTGTAATGGTGCTGAGAAAATTAAATATTTATTTGTGGAAGACTGAAACAATGTTGCTATCTCTGTATATAAAACAGTTCAGGCCTCTGTACGAGATGTGAAACATTGAAACTGCTAAATGAAAATGTAGGAGAAACACTGGAAGTCATAGGCACAGGCAATGGCCTTTCTGAATAGTACTCTAGTAATATGGGAAATAATAGCAAGAACCCATAAATTGGACCACATCAAATTGAGAATTTTTTTGCACAACAAGAAAACAACAGTGAAGAGCCAGCCCACAGTATGGGAGAGAAATCTCTGCCACTGTACTTCCAACAGAAGAGCAGTATCTAGCATATGTAAAGAATGAAAGAACCTTAATACCACAGTCAAACAACTTGAACTATAAATAGGAAATAAATTGAATAGACACATCGAAAGAAAAAGTACAAATAGCCAATAAGTAGATTAAAAATTGTTACATATCTAGGTATTAGGAAACACCAATCAAATCCACGCTGAGATTCCACCTCATTAGTAACACACACACACACACACACACACACACACACACACACAAATCTGTCATGGATGTGGGGTAAATAGGAATCCCTTTACACTATTGGTGGAAATGCATGATAATACAGCCTCTATGAAAACGGTGTAAACATTCCCCCAAAATTAAAAATACAAATTGTTTCATTTAGCAATTATTACTCCTTTCTATACACCCTGAGGAATTTTAGTCATCACAGTATAGTAATACCTGCATACTCATGATTGTTGTGGGACAGTTCCTAACAGTCAAGATACGTGGGCAGTCAAGGTGCCAGCCAACCAAGAAAAAGTGGTACATAACTGCCGTTCAGAGGAATTGAATTGCATCATTTCTGGAATACGGATGGGACTGGAGATCCTCATGTTAAGTAGAATCATCCAGATGCAGAAAGGTAAATGTTGCACGCACGCTTTCCCTAATGAGCAGAACGTGAAAAGACAACAAGAACACGGGGCGGGGGGCGGGGGAGGCCGCTGCCAGCAAGAGGAGCAGAACAAGGGAGAAGGATGTGTCAGGGAGGTCGCATCTGACCAAGATAGGTCATATGCATTGAAACCCATTCTTTTGTGAAATTAATAAACATTGATAAAATACATTTTTTTTCTGTATTTAGTACAGTACAGGGTCTGCAGGGTCTCACTACACAGGACTCATAGTGATCCTCCTGTTTTCAGCTTCCCAAGCACTGGGATTACAGGCGTGCACCACTATGGCCAGTTTTAGTCGCTGTCTCAGCACACCCCATCTCTGCACCCACCTAAGTAGGTGATTTAGAGTACAACATATTCTAAAAATAAATTGTAGCAGAAAACAAAAAGTTCATAATATAGTAAAAAGAAAAAAACTTGCTCAAAAATTTCATTATGCCCCTTACAAGGGTATAAGTATTTTATTATTTATTTATTATAAAATATTCCATCTATTATAACTGTATGTGCACATGTGTACTTTTGAAAAGAATTGATAAAAACAATACTTGTTTCCATAGAACTATGTTTCTGGGGGAAAAAAAGCAAATATATAATTATACCTTATTAGAACTAGCAAAACATTACTTGATTACCTGAAAAATAATTATGTTAACACTTATAACCTAAAGTCCAGTTTTTCTACTCTAGTAATTAAAGGGATATTAATATCTGTTATATTCTAATCCTTGAGAGTCCAGATTGGTAAGGTACCATTCACTATGCCCACAATGCAGCACACACGAAAACAATGATACAAGAGACCTCATAGTATACAGCTGTGCCAATGTACCTGGAAGTTCTCAGTGGAATATTACAACAAGGAAGGACTGCTAAAAGAAACCTCAGCCCTCTGAGTTCAGGAGGATTCGGCAGAATTTCTCATAATGTCACTTGGGGCGTTTATAAAACCCTAACACATTACAGTAAGGGTTCCTGCAATCAGCATAGCAACTACAGGTGGAGCGGACTCAAAAGTGCTTACCACATTGCATCTCATTCCCATCAGTCTCCTGGGGCCACAAAGACAAGGAATTGACCAGAGTTTGCTCTTCAAATACTAACACACATTAGCAGTGGCACCTTATTAGAGGGTCCCATGTCATGCTCTTAAAATCGTAGGCATCCCGTGCAATAAAAAGTGTGCTTCGTGGAACCCGTGGCAGCACTGCTCAGGTGCGTGGAGGAGACTCTGGAGGGCTGCAGGCTGAGCGGCAGGCTGAGCTGCGCCACCAGGCGCCCGCTTTGGCCCCCCGAAATAAACATATCTTTTGCATATATGCTGTCTTGTGGCTGCCAGCACTCTGCCAAGGAGAACTGCTATTTTAAATGGAGGTTCTCTCTGTATCAGCAGGAAAAATTTATATCCAGTCAGAGAGAAAGTAGAGAGCGGCTCTTGTTGTTCGTCACATTTTAGTGCAGGGAAGTGCTTTGCCCTAAAGGTGCCAGGTAAAGAGAATTGCCAAGTAAAGAAAATTTATTGAAGGCATTTTCCAAAAGGGAAGCATAATCTGACATTTTTGTTTCTCGAATCTCAGAAAAATAACTTCCTGCAGTTCTTGTATCAAGTAGGGGGACACATAAAAGCAAAAATCCCAGGCTGACTTAGAATGTACTTATGTAATTTTTTCTATTAAATCCTGTTTTCATTCATAATTATTTCATACGCTTCTCTTTATTCTGATGTCTGCCTGTATCACATGTCAGGATGCTGAATTCATTAGCGTTCTCTCCACCCCTGCCTGCCCAGGAACCAACCTCTTGTGGGTCCGCATGCCTGTCCCCCTAGGAGTATCCACCTGGGGATAACACAGCCCCTAGCTCCAAGCCTTTCAGACCCAGGAAGCACAAAGTCAAGCTTGCCTTTCAGACCCAGAGCGGTCCCACCCCATCTTAGGATTCACGGCTGCTCTCTTCCTGGCTTTGGCAAGTGCCTGGACTCACCTAGATTCCTGAGCCTTCTGCGCCTTCCTCAGGCATTAGCCCTCCCAAAGTCTTAGCTTGCTTTAGTTGTCCTCAGTTTCCTGGTTTGTTCAAACTCTTCTGGGTAGTCATATGGCAGTGTTCATATATTCCCTCATCTTGGATTTCAGAAAATTTAGGCTTGGCTGAAAAACCAAGGTGCAAGTCCACCTAACACGGAGGCTTGCTAATCTGATGCTCTCTGGCCTTGCCTGAGGACGCTGTCCTGTCACAAGGCACCAGCAACTCCGCACTCCTTTCCATCTCCCTTTGGTTAGAGGTGACACCGTGAAAGGCTCCACCTCGGCGCAGGTAAATAGGTTTGTGTGGCAAGGACTGCTGGGTGGTAAGGATGATAACAATTAGCACATGCTACTCATTAACAAGCGGAGATTAGAGCACTGCCAAAATGGCAAGCTGCCATCGGCGCGATAGTTACGGGGCAGTTTAATTTCTAACGAATGTGAGCGCTGGATCAGTCACAATATTCGACAAAATGCCGCCTGCATTCTCTTATGGCTTTCATTACCAAATTGAAAATCTGTGTAGATTTCTGAAAATTACTTTTAAATGTAGCCAATCTCCTAGACTGCAAGGCTTGATTTGCTGGTGAGGGAGCCCTGCTGTGAGATTTTAATGAAAGATCATAGTGGCCCTCCAAGGCCGGCAAAGAGCTATGGGCCCTGGAAGACCCGAAATAATCTGTTTTACTTTTAATGGCAGCCATTTTATATTCATTAAGATCAAAATGCAGTTTTGCAGGCAAATTGCAAAGCTGTTCCACTCACAGCTTGAGAACCTGGAGGCCCTACAGCTTTTTATCTTGTTCATAAGCAAATATGCAGTTAATATCTTTTAATATGCTTTGATGCTTGCTACCTTATGGGTACATTGTACCAGAGGTTAGAGAACTGCATGTTTCCTTGGCACAGCCAGCCACCAACTCAAGTGCTACTCCTTTTATTTCCATAATGGCAGAAGAAATGAGTCTCCTTTTATCCCCTCCCCATTTTTTAAAAAAATATGAGCTCTGCTCAAATAAATTGTAAAGTGCTGTATAGTGTACATTCAGGGTTTTAGCAAAGGCTCCATTTTTCACTGGGATCCATCTGTTGGTAGTTTATATTATTTAAATTTATACAGTCACATTATTTAAATGTAAACAGCCAAATAAGATAGGATCAAATCATTGGCACCTGGAAACGGTGCTCTCATCCTCTTTGATTGTGAGGTTGTCTGCATTAATAATGGAGTTCTAAAGACTGTGATTCCACCTGATATACTGTATGACCTTAACAGTTGTGATTTTATCAGGATTTCACTGTAGTAGAAAATGAAGGTATTTTGCAGCTCATTTCCAGCAAAGCTAGTTTGCATTATCTTCTGTCCAGAGCAGTCCTGCTTGTTTTGTGTGTTATAAAATATACCCCCCTCTGTTGCCCCCTTTTTTGCTATGCAGCTGTACTTCCGGTCTGTAAGCATGTTGTAGATTAAAATTCCATCAGATTTCTGGGAAGAGGTGAAGTGACTGTGATTAATAGGAAGGAAAGAAGGAAGGAAGGAAAGAAAGGAAAGAAAATGGAGGCAGGAATGGAGGAAGAGGAAGAGGGAAGGAGGGATGATTGAAAAGGGAAAGAGGGAAGAAGGATAAGAGAAGAGAAAAGGAAAGGCAAGAAAGGAGGGTGGAATGAGGTGGGGAGAAAGTGCTGCATCTCCCTCCTCTAATTCATAACATTTTTTCTTGTCTCTTAAATGAGAAACAAGGCAGATGCAGGCGGCTCATACTACTTGACTTGTCACCTTATTTAAATTCTGCCTAGTGAGGCATCATTAATAGCCCAGAATCACAGGACTATCCTAACATTTACAAAAGTGAGATGCAGGGGCACTTTGGTAGGAAAAAAAAATAACACTCAGATTGATTTCCCGTTGCCTGAAGATTTGGAGTTTAAGCCAATTAGGACAACAGACAGAACTTTTGCTGCTTTAGCCAAATCATTTTGGTTTTTGAATATGCTCTGTCTTGGACAAGAGGTGTAAATGGGTGCACTTCCTGCACATGCTGTGACGCCTTCCAGGATTATTGAGCAAGGTGCTGTGCATGCTTTGTTACCTCATAGCTACTGGAGTTGTGGGCATTTCAGGGAGTGAGCTCTGTGGGGCCAGCTGATTTAAGGATGGGGAG
>NDGM011191795.1:0-2500 GCA_002564305.1 Octomys mimax | reverse complement strand
TCTCTGGACTTGCTTCTTCTTCTTCTTCTTCTTTTTTTTTTTTTTTCTTGTTTTAAACTGATAGTCTGTTTGAATAGCCTTCATCATATGCTTTGGTACAAATGGCCTCCAAAGTAGTAGAAACTGGAGAAAATACAGACTATCGTTGGAGAAAAAGTTCAGGTTTCAAGGCTGCTTCGGTTTGTGTGACACAGCCACTTTCTGTCATTAGTGACCTGAATTGATATTTCTTTGTCACTCATGAGCTGGCATTGCTGTTATGCAGGCTGAGCATGCACCCCCACACCTGGCATGATCTTCTGGGTCTTTCCTGCTTCTTCCCTTGAGGCTAACTCTCCTATGAAGTTGGGAAAAATAAAATGTAGAAGAGGTTAACATGGCTGTATTTTTTGCTTAAAAACTAAGGTGAGTTTTATCATATTAGAAAAATAATACAGGGCCAGCAAGATAGCTCAGCAGACTAAGCACCTGCTTTGGCAAGCATGGGGATCAGTGTTTGATTCCTGGTCCCTCGTGTTGTGCCAGACCTGCCCCTGGGGCATGCTGAGCCAATAACCAAGTCTAAGTATGGTGGCACAGGCCTGTAATCCTAGCGCTGGGGAAGCTGAAAACAGGATGATCACTACAAGTCCGAGCTGCGTAGTGACACCCTGTACCAAACACACAAATGAAGAAAAAAAAACAGAAAGAAAAATAATATAACTGTAAAGTTAGCTATTTTTCTTCCATAAGACCTTTAATATTTTGTTAAGCTTAGCGTGATATTCACATGAGTGGCTTCAGGAAAGTAGGGAGATTTTTTTCTGTGTGTTAACTTTCCTTTTTGGTGAAAAGATATCT
Source organism: Octomys mimax (assembly GCA_002564305.1). Lineage (NCBI taxonomy): Eukaryota > Metazoa > Chordata > Mammalia > Rodentia > Octodontidae > Octomys > Octomys mimax. The sequence goes on along the minus strand of NDGM011191795.1, from coordinate 1,660 downwards.
GAGATAAATAGATCGTAAGAAGGGAAAATTCATAATTTTAGAGGTTTCAGTCCATTCACTGGGACTTTTGCCACTGAACTTTTGGTGAGCGAGAACATTGCAAGAAGAACTGTGTGACCACAAGAGAAATGACTCATCTCACTGCAGTTTGGAACCAAAGAGAGGAGGGCGCCGGGCCCCATGGTCCTCAGGCTGGGTCCGAGAGACCCAACTTTCTTCCCCCAGCCTTGCTTTTCAAGGATTCACCGCTTCTCAGTAGCAGCACAGGCTGATGACCAAGTCTTCAACATAGCAGCCCCGTGGGGGCTAATTCCAAATCCAAAGTGTAGCACTTTCTTTGCATCCTATATACACTATCACCATAATATATATAAAAGCCTAACACATATGTAGGAACTGCTTACATCTACCAAATTTCTTTAATGTTCAAGGCAAACATTCATGTCTTTGAAGGAAAGGGCCACAGATGTAAGTGCCAGGAGCCGGCCATGGGAAGGGTGTCTTAGCTAACCTGACAAGTGCTTCATACCTTTTCCCCTGATCTTTTCAATTTCTCCTCTCTTAGTGGGTTTTATTTAAAAGTCAGGCACAGGAATTTCAGAGCTTTGAAGAAATAGTTTCTACATCTTTGAGCAAGTTTAGAAAGTTTCCCATATTTTGGAGTTTAAAGTGAGGGTAAAAAATAAAAAAAAAGAATGAAAGAAAAATCCCCATAAACAACAAAGATCCTTGGGCTGAGTCAGATTCCATCCATTGCTTTGCTGCAAATACAATGAAATACAGAAATTTGTACAGATGAAAGTTAAATTTCCCCATCAGCCCACTGTTAGCAGTGCCAAGAACCTGTGTGTGAAGCACACAGAGACTGCACCCCAGAGCGTGTCACAGGTAACTGGGATAAAGGCGACTGCCGCCGAGGTCTCAGAAGACAGGCAAGTGTTCTCTTCTCTGGAAGCTATTAATGCTCATGCAGTAAACATTTCCAGAGATGCTTTCCCCGAGTGGAGTACTTTGCATCTTTCCCATTCATGTTCCTGCCTGTTCTTTGTGCTTGAAAAGAAGAGCACTGACAGTGTATAAAAAAATAGCGAATGCAAGGCAAGCAGAAATCGGAAGGAAAGGAAGTGATTAGAGAGAGACCAAGAAAGCCATCGTCTTTCCTGATGACTGCCTTTTTACCTTGTGGGGACTGAGAGAGAAACAATTCCACTGGCTCTTGGAAGGTCGTTTATGAGCAAATTTTCTTCTCATCTATTTTTCTCTTTTCAAAACTATATTTTACCTTTAAAAATTTGTATTTCACTAGTACATGCTTGCAACACATGAAGTTTACACTCATTTTGGGAAGTCCATGTACGGAACATACCTTGATGTTTTTTATTCACCTTCCCATCCCTACCCACATTCCTCCCCGTATCTGTAGATCCTCTTTCCCTATTTTCGTTGTTATTGTTAATATTGTTATTTTTAGTTCACATTTATGACAAGGTTTCCACTAATTGTGGGGGTTTGGTACTTATACATGGCATAAGATAGTTTTTTTTTTTTTTTAAAAAGGTTATATTTCAAGCCATTCTTGAATCCATATCAAAAGACTGATATAGTTGAAAGAGACTTGACATTATTTGGCAGAACACATTCAAAGGACTTGGGAAAGAAA
>NDGM011191788.1:0-10747 GCA_002564305.1 Octomys mimax | reverse complement strand
TGAGTATAACAGTGCAGAAATGGTTCATGGTGGGCAGAAGGGGGCAAAGCAACCAAAGAGCAGCCACAACTCTTTCTATCCTTTATGTTTTATGCAGGCTACTTAGGGACGGTAGCACTCACACCCTTAATCCTAGTACCCTAGAGCCTCGTATTGCACCATGGATCAATCCCAGCATCACACACCCTAGGTACAGCCCTCTCTGAAAAACCCTACCTATGACTGGATGAGGCTTTGTGAGGACATCTGGATGCAAACCATTGCATAGTCTACTTAAAATTCTGAGTCATGTTACACGTGGAGGAGGGACATGAACTAAAATGCTGTAATGCCCATAAGTGTCCCGTGTCAATATTTTCTTTAGATTTTTAAAATGAGACCTACATATGTGCCTGCTCTGTGAGTATTTGGACTAGGAAACAAGAACATGGCTGCAGACAGGGCTGGAAGAAGCCAGAAGAAACTGTCTGCTTCTTTACTCAGGTTTAGAATTAAAATTAAAGTTAATTAAGGTCACATTTATTCAGTGTTTAGTACATTAAGCACTTCATTTGTATCATCAAATTTTATTCTTGTAACAGTCCTGAGAAGAAATAGTTAAGTAATTTGTCCAGGATGACAGTAGCTAGCTGATAACTAAAAAGTGGTAAAACATTCTCACACAGACAGCCTTATGAAGAAGGCATTGACTCATCGAATACAGACATGAATCTCAAGTCTTAGGGGCAGCTTGATAGTTCAACGGATTAAAGCATCTGCTTAGGCAAAGTACAGCCACCGGTGTTCCATCTCTGGGCCTGCAGTGCTGGCCCTGCCCCCAGGGTGTGCTGAGATGGCGATTGAGACTCGGCGTGGTGGCGCACCCCTATAATCCCAGCACTTGGGAGGCTGAAAACAGGAGAATCACTATGAGTCTGATCTATACAGTGAGACCCTGCAGAACCTGTAGACCCTGTCCTAAATATAGAAAAAAAAAAAGGAAGAATCCCAAGTCTCTAAGACAATGTGCCTTTAAAAACTCCTTAAATCAAAATAATTTTTTCAAAATGTATACCCAATAATATAAATGCAAATTTTCATTTTATTTTATAGTAGTTTAGAATAAATAAATGGCAGAGGTTGAAATTACAACAGTTATAAGTAAAAGTGCCCTGTTCAACAATGGAATTTTCCTTTACGTGTAATATTTAACAGGAAGCACTGGAGGTAAATTGACAAATGTGATTATAAGTAGCAAATTTGACACACAATCACTGGCAACTATTTTCTTTCCAGTTAAATTTTTAACAAAAAGATGTAATGCATGATATATGTGGAAAGCAAAAGATGTTTAGAATTTTTTGGTAATTTATTTTTATTTTAATGTTAAGATTTGGATGAGACTCCAGAAAGGCTTTATTTTTAATTTTAATGTTGATTCACTGAGTTTAAAGTAAATTATTCACATCTTTTTATTGATTACAGATATTGGCATCTTGACCAAACTACTACTAAATGCATTATCCCAATGAACCATTTCTGTTTAGAATGGTGATTTGTGTTCTTCTTTCCAAAATTAATGAGTTTGTTTTATATATATTTGCTTTAGAGAGATTCTTTTTAAAGAAAAAATGTTAATTTTTAAGATATGACTTATTTGATCTATTCTTTGAGCTATATAAAGCAAGTGTTTTGAGATAATGGATGAAAAAGTAGAAAGGAAAGAAGGAAGGACACAAAGTAAAGAGAGAGGGAGGGTGAGAGACAGGAAAAGAGAGAGAGAGAGAACAAATCCTGTGGGCTTTTCAATTGGAGCTATCTTGTTTTTACTTTATTGATAACAGAATCAAAGGTAGTCATGAAACAGAACATCCTACTTTCTTTAAAATAACTATGAGAGGCCTTGGGAGACACTATCTAAAGCTTCTCATTGTTACTCTCACTTCCATTTTGGTATTCTACATTACCATTGTATTTTTATTTGAATGAAGTCATGACTTGTGCTGATTGCTAAAGCATTTGGCCAAAGAGCAGTTGACTACCACTGTAGCATAGGATCAGAATTATAACTGAGGGGAAGGGAGAAAGGGTAAGCACTGGTAGTTAATGGTCTCTATTTCTGGTGTCCTTTACAGAGTCTTTGGTTGTTTCTTTATGATAATTTATTGTCATCACCATGGCTGAGATTTTAATGAAGTATAAAGAAGCAGTTTGAACACTTGTCAAATGCTTGGCTCTTTTTAAAATAAGTGAGTGTTGTCCTACCAACCAAAAATTGAGGATTTCTGGTTCTGAGCTAGAATCCCAGTCCCTAAGCATGCAGTGGGATGGACAGTATCTTGAAAGCGTAAAGTCAAGAGCATCTGACCACATTCCTACTTTTTAATTAATGGCTGTTGACTGAATAGTCAAGACCAAAATGTCCACCTTGATGCCTGAATAAACCAGACTGAATATTCATAATAACTGATCTTAGCAATTCATTGTCAAATGTTTTACTTTGATTCTTAACTAAATCTTTTTTGATACTATAAAATTGAACCACTTTTTCTGTGGTCAAGCTCTCTGCTAAGTTAAGGAAATTAGATTTTTTTGACAAAAGGAACATAGAAATTATTTTTAATGACAGAACTGTTGTTGGTATTGATTTCTCATCTGCTGCTCAACTTTTCTAACCAAAATATGTGGAAGAGAGTCCCAAAGAGCCCAAGGCAGAACACACAGGAAAAAGTACCTAGCTAGCAAACTATGCAAAATCACAACATTCATTTTTAATGTCAGGAAAAGTTTGGTAGATTTGAATCTTTAATGTGGGTGTCTTATGTCACAGCTGTGAATGGTTAACAAACACAAAATCCAAGTGTATTTTCATTTTTAAAATTAAGATTATTTAACCTACTTCATCACTAGAAGAATTAGTGACATACATTGCTTTTTTGATCCCTGTAGCAAAGTTTTTTGGTTGTGTTTCTCACAGTCTTTTATCAGAGAGGTTTTAAAGGTGATGTCTGCTTCCACCTCCTTATGATTTGGTTCCCAGACACCCATCAGTAAGCAGCCAACCTTAGAACCTACTTACAGCAGAGGGAATGGGGAACACACCGTTACATGAACAGATTTCTCAAATGACATTACATTGAAACTGTACAATGGTACTGTACAATGGTTAGAATCATTTCTTGTCTGAAACATACATTGGGGTTCATTGAAAGAACAATGACTTTTAGAAGTGCTTACTACTCAGACGACCCACGTTAAAATGTGCATATTTGTGATATATTGAAAACTGTAGATTTATTTTTATCCTATGTTCTAGTGAGTTTGTTTATACTAACTTGCATTGTTTTGTACACTAAAATGCAAATTCCTGTGTTTAACACTGATGTTACTATGGTAATTTATTTTTGCAAACTCTTAAATGTTTTGCCACTGCAACCATATTTGTGAGAAATTGAAGGTACAAAAATGCCTTTATTACCTTTAAGGGTAGAAATATTTGATTCATGTATTGACCAAGGAAATAGTGCAAAAATTTCATTTAAGCTGTTTTTAATACCATTATGCTAAGCTCTACTTTTCTGTAATTTTTGAAATCTGATTCATGCTAAGCAGATCATTTTTCTACTTAGACCAAAATATCGCAAGATGTAATATAGAAATTTTGTATGTATATTGTTGATTTATCACTTTTTGCCAAGAGGATGTGTGAAGATATTTGAAAGTTGTGATTGTTGGGTTAATTCTAGAATACTTGTGATCAGCGATCAATTGTGGCTAGAAAGTTGGTGGTGATTTTCATTTCACTTAAAGTTTGCTCTCAAGAGATAGCGATTTAAAATAAATGAATTGGCAGGTGGAAGTTTCTAACCCAAAGGAATTCTGGGTTTCAGCACAATAAACTGTATTTCATCAGGGAGGATTAACTTTGCTTTTTTCACACTTTATTTAAATGTGGATATTTTTTCATGATTCGAAATAAAATGTGCATTTTATGGAACTTGCTTGAACTGGGTTTTTGTTGTTGGAAATTGCTGCTTTGAATTTGGTTGAATAAATGAAAAATTTCCCAACACAACAAAAGAATATGTTTAGGAAAAGTCTTTTGATTAGTAGCTTTGCTATTGTTATTTTAAACTTTCTCATTTTCCTCTAATAAATTATATAGATATGAAATAAGTAAAAAAATGATATAGGATAAGTAAAAAGAAGAAAAGAATAATTTCTAAAGTTAAATTTTAATCCCCAGCAATAAATTTGCTTAAGTTAGAGGTTTCTCTTTAGAGGACAATGATCAGCTCAAAATTGAATTTCAGAGAAATGTTTATTTTTTAAAGGAGAATTTCTTGCAGTGTTTCAGTCCTTTCAACATGCACAACATTCTTACAATCCTGTCATCGTGGGATTATTTCAAAGTATACAAGACATTAAATAATAATCAATTTTGAAAAACAAAGCGATTTCTCAATAAGTCCTTTTGTCAAGAAAGCAAGTGCCGAATAATTTAGGAACACTATAACATAAAAATTACCTTACTTTACTTAAGGAAATGCAAATTTAAGAAATGCTCTTTTTGGACATTTCTGAAGTTTGTCATATTTCTTTAGTTGTTCTCCAAAATTATATTTTAATTTGATGACAATGAAATAAAACTTTGTCTTTGCTATGGAAGCATTACTGAAGGATTCCAGATTCAACTGTCAGTTATACATGGATCAATGATGTGCTAATCACGCTTAGCTCAATACATCATTGAAGTACAGAGATACTTTCTGCACAAAGTGAGAGTAGCTAAAAGCTCTATATTTTTTCTTCCTTACATACACATACACATACACATATACATGTATACTCAACAGCAGATTGCAATTTTTCTCCCTAAGTTCTATATGAGTAACTTTAAAAAAAAAATACCAGTTTTTCAAGTGAGATTAAAAAAAAAGAAAAGAAAAGAAAACCCAACAGAAACTTCTGCCCAACTGATGTTTACTCCTGGGAGTGTAAATGAAGAAAACACATTTTCACCTTCCCGCTCTCAACATTGCTGTCGCATATTTCTGTTCCCAACAAACAATAAGTTCTCTGTTTTATAATTTCTTGTAAGCACCGGTTGTTCTGTGCTGTCATATATTTATTTTCATCTGGGCTAATCGACATAGTATGCCTTAACTTGATTAAATGAGAATATTCTGTACTTGAGCACCTCAGAACCAGCATTTTCCAGTTAGAAGAGACATTGAAGGTAAGTGAGCACCACATCTACTTAGAGAAATAAAAGAAAACCAAGAAGTGGGGAGGGCAAATGATTCTCCAGTTACAGGTATCATTATTGGAGGAGGAAATATTAAAATCTGGTTATGTTGACACTGTCCAAATGTCTTTTTTTTAACACTAAAACAAGGCCTCCAGGATTTTTCACATTGTAGCATGTGCACACAAACACACACACTTTAGCTAATGTTATTTAAATGTTGCTAGCTTCATGTTTTTGCTGAAAGGATAGTTTTAAATTAATATTGTCACCTCACAGAAGCTGTGCCATTTGCTGTCAAGATCGCTATTTAATACCCCATACCCGTCAAGTTGTTCTCTTTGGATACAGCTGGAGAGTGGGCCAGAGCTCAAGAACACAGAAAACTTGGGGTGCTTAAAACCCTTATCACCACCGAGCAGATGGTGGAACACCTTGGTTTTTGTCATGTGGGTACACCAAGCGCAGCTTTCTGTTTTGCTTAATTCTACTGGCCTCTAGTGCTCATATTTAATCTCAGTGTGTGTGTGTGTGTGTGTGTGTGTGTGTGTATGTGTGTGTGTTGTACTGATGACATCCTCCATGATTCTTAAAAATCCCCGAAGACTATTCTCATATAAGAAAAGTGAGTATTGTGTTCACAGTTCACAAAAAACTGTTTAGTATGGTCAGTGGCTGCTGGGGAAATGCTAGCATCTTGTCATTTAGATCTTTCAATCCATCAGCAAAATTTTCTCCTTCATACAGTATTATTCTAGACACACCATGCTGATCAAATTCACCTGTGCCTGTAGTGCGACCCTCAGACATATGGACCCCCTAGGAGAACAACGGCAGGATTCTGTTGAAATTCTTCATGCCTAGTGCTCTTTGAGCATCGCCTGACAGGTGTGCTGACAATAACTGAGATATAGAGACAGTGTTAGCTCTCTTAAGCCTTCTTGAAAATTCCATATTCTCTATTCTTAACACTTGCTATGGCATAGTTCCAAAATGTGCTCTTAGGAGGTAAGACCTAAGGTTCTGGATGTGGTTCCCTGGAGGTGTGACCTCAAAGGCTGTGTGCTTACCTCAGCTCCTCCCTTCTTCCTCTCTGTTTCCAAGCCGCTGTGGGGTGAGAAGTTTTCCTCTACCACGTTGCTCTTCCATGTGCTTCTGCTGTGGAGCTAGCCACACATGCACTGAATTCACTAGATCTGTGTGCCAACACAGACTGCGCCTCCTTTAAGTTGCAGGTGTTGGATATTTTGTCCCAGTGATTGGAACGTGACTACTATAATAGCATGACCCAAATCTTGGGCACCTGAGAATGAAGGGAAAGCAGATCTTTGGAGACCTGGGTGTCTCACTGCTGCAAGCTTATGCTCTTTCTTCTTCCCTGTAGTTTTCCACTATGCTGTCAGCAGGAGCAGAAGAAGAAACATTCAGCAGATACTGTGAGGCTGCTAGCTTTGCAGCTCCCTCCCAACAGAGGAGAAAAAGGAAGACTAATAGAAGTTACCCAGCAATCATCATAACCTTCAGAAGGGAGTGGAGGGGGGGCAGTTTTGCCTTTCAGGACATCAGCAGCAAATAAAAAACTTCTGTGCTTGCCATGGTCCTGCTGGAGCCTCTCTCTCTCCTCTCCTTCTCTCTGCTAGTGTCTTATTGTGCAAGGTAAAATAGGTTGGAGACAGATCAGACGAGTTAATCACAGGGAGAGTGCTTTGAAAAATATAATGGATTGTATACTAAGCTTGTTATTCTATTTGTCATTGATTTTCACAGTAGTCAAGAGTAGATTCCAGAACTTATTGAGAAGGGACCATAAATATTAATAATATACACTGACACCCAGCTCCTAGTAAAGTTCCAAATTTTCTCACCTAAATATACCAAGAAAATTGGCCAAGTTCAAAGTTTGTTCAGACACAAAAAACTGAATAGTTTTCCTTCCTTGTCAACTTTAAAGGTAAAAATGAACACCACACACCCTCTCCATCTCTACCACACTCCAGGAAACAGTTGTTCTTAAAAATACCAATAACACATGAGCTGTACAAAAACTTAGCTCTAATTTCATTTATCTGAAGGTGTGGAAATTCTCCAGAGAGCAGTCTACTTAACTTTTCACTGTCAGAGTCACCCATATCAGGGCCTGGGGAGATAGATCAGTGGCATAAGCCTGGCAAGCTCTCGAGTTCTAGCCCCAGTACAAAAAAACACAAAGAGCTGCCAATGTCAATTTGTTACATAGACTTAGATTTGGATATAGTTTTAGTTTGTCCTAATTAGAATGCAAACAAGTTCAATGAGTTCCCAAAATTTACCCTACAGCACTAGGTGGGCGAATAGATGTTGAGACGCTAACATGAATTATTTAGGTAAAAGTAAGGACATAATCTCAGAGCTGACCATTTGAAGTACTTATCCTTAATAGGACACAGGGATGATACTTCCAGACCTACAGCTTCATGAGAACTGCCTCCCTTTGACCCCCTGCCTGGGTATCTGTAACTTTCCCGGGACTGTATCTATAATGGTTTTTATCATTATTTTATTGTTTTATTGATTGGACTTTGATATAGAACCAAGATTCTATTTTGTATGTAGTGTATTTATGGATAGTCAGAAGGATGGATAGGTAAATAGAATTATCCACTGTTTGTCACATGAGTTGTAGGTACTTTCAGTGCACCATCCAGTGCCACCTAAGCTCCCATGTAAGGCTCCGGATGATATGTAGAACCTCACATAACTAGAAAGTATCACACACATGTTTTCCTTATCAGATATGTGACTCGCAAGTCATACTTTTATTTACAGTGGTGTGATTCTAAAAGCTGCATTAGATATCTACTTTCAATGTCAACTCTCATAGGAATAAAATAAATATTAAAATTATTTTTTTGGTGAGCTATTTAGTGATCCCCAGAAAACTACATGAATGCAGAATTTCAGGATTTGGTCTTGTGCTGAGTCTCCTAATGTGAAGAGATGCTTAGATAGATCTTATATTCACAGATAGAGAATATTTCAATTCATGGTATCACCTTGATTTTATCATTGCATGATGGCCTACCCAGAAAAGCCTCACAAGAGCACTGAGATCAGTCTGTGTCAGACCCTCTACTAGTGCAAAAACAGGCGCATAAAGGAATTTGTCGTGTTTTCTTCTTCCTTTATGGCCCCTTACTGAATTCACAAACATGCACTATAGCCACTATGGTTATCAGAAATTCAATTTCTTAAGAGATAATTAAAATGCACTTCTATTTTGAAGAACATGAACACAACAAACTCAAGCAGGAAGGCCTATCTACTATTCAGGTTTCTCTTTGCATTCAAAATAAATGAGACATAAAACTACTGCATCTACCTGAGAATGTGTGCTACATGGCCTCAAGTTTCACATGCCAGCTTCACATTTTTGTGTCCTCACTGGGTCCCAAAGACTTAACCATATGTTCCCCTGTTTTTGCCAGACTGTGCCCTCCTTCCTTTCCACACAACAGAGGAGAAGATTCCCTATATAGCTAGGTCCTCTAGCTGGACCAACTCAGCGTCATCAGTCCTCATTCTATCCAGGCTCCACTTCCTTGCAAGCCCTCAAATTTACTGACACTAGCCAATAACACCTACTGTGGGTTCCATAGTCACAACACAGCTCACTGTCATAAACAGCTGCTGTCTCATCTGTCCAGCATTCTCAGTTGAGTTCAATGATCTAGCACTATTTAGGGTGAGGGGTCCCTCCCTCACCATTGAAACAACTGGAACAGAATGTCAGCTCATTTACTGGGGGAAATTGTAATGTACATGCAACAATAAAGGTCATCAAACATGAGCTCATTCTGCCTCTTCTGTCTTTGGTGGTTTGATCAAATGATGGCTTTTATAAAGAGCAGGCTCTCATCCAGTGCAGTAATAAACTGTGTGCAAATTTAGATTTTGTCTTTTCACACATTGCTACGAGGTAGCTTGTTTAGCTTAGATAAGCATCAACTGTGGGCAGAAAGTCTCTTTTTATCCAGTTTGAATGTTTGGAACAAGAATGGCTCCTTCACTGACTGAACTTGTTCCTGGAGTTGGTTGAGGCAGTAAAATTGATGCGATGGCATTTTCCTTTCTGCAAACATCTTCAATTTCCAAGACATTCACGTCATGCTCTTTCTGTGTTAACAGATTGATAGTTATTTGGGTAATTCCACAGTAAAAACATTATGGTTTTTCAGTTTCTGTACACTCTTTTGACAACTCCACTGAGTCTGAAATAATCATGTAGAGGTTTAGTTCTCAGTGAGGAATGATTTTGCCCAAGGGGAGATATGGCAATTTCTGGGAGTATTTTTGGTTATGTCACCAGGGTAAGAACACTACTGACATTTAGAGAGCATAGAGATTGGGGTTGGTGCGAAGCATACTGTTAGCATGGGATGTGCTCACAGCAAGAAGTAATCCAGCCCTGGGAGTCTGAAGCTCTGAGCTTCAGACACTGATTTAGATCATGTAGCACAGGGCTTGCCATTGCAAATTACAAAAATCAAAATGTGCACAATTTGAGCAACAGTGAAGCCAAAAGTTGGCTTATCAGAAAGCATCTGCTGCAAATATTCCTAGAAATAATCTGAAGACTTAGCAGGATGTCAACAGCCCATTGTCCTTTCTGTTATGTCTGGACAAGGAAGAACCATGTTTCACTAAATTATAGTCTAGTGTTGTAACTTCCAGTTCAGTATTACCTTTCCAGAACATTTTTGCAAGCTTTATTTTTTATTTTTTATTTTTAGTGCAGGGTCTACAGGGTCTCACTACACAGATTTGACTCATAGTGATTCTCATATTTACAACCTTCCAAGTGCTGGAATTACAGGTGCGCACCACCATGCCCAATCTCAGTCACCTTCTCAGCACACTTTGGGGGTGGGGCTGGCACTGTGCACTGGGGATTGAACCCCAGTCGCTGTGCCTACCTAAGCAGGTGCTTTAGTCCACTGAGCTATCTAACCAGCCCTTTTCCAGAATATTTTTATCTTTTACATCTCATAGTTAAGCATTCTTAGAATACTGACTGCTTTCATGTGGAGTTTGTTAACTGAAAAAGAGAAAAAAACGATATATTCTTAACTTTCATTTGGAATGATTTGCTCAACAGTCACATGGCTCTTGTAATTTTCCCTGAAATTATAAATCAACCTTATAGGATAGTCTTCAGTCAGCCACTGTGTGAGTTGTAACGATCATGGAGGCAAAGGTGTCTTCTCTGTGCTTATTATAATCATTTCAAAAGGGAGGCATCATGGCTTCCTTGTGGCCAACTTCTTGCCTGGCCTTGTCTTCTCTCTCTTTTTGATGGTATACAGTTCTGATGGTTCTTTTACATACACTTTGGCTCTTTGGGAGGAATATTACCAGTGTAGCTCTTCATTGAGGAGCATGTGAGAATCTGCCTGAATGTGATATGTGATGGTTCCTACCTAATCTCTCTCTCTCTCTCTCTCTCTCTCTCTCTCTCTCTCTCACACACACACACACACACAC
>NDGM011191786.1:0-18316 GCA_002564305.1 Octomys mimax | reverse complement strand
TATATATATATATATATATATATATATTCTAGATATTAGTCCTCTGCCCAAGGAGTATCTGGCAAAAAAATTTTCCCCCTCTTTAAAGCCCACCTCAGACTACCTTGTTGAGCTGCTGCCTGACTTACCTCAGCACAGAAGTAAAGTCTGAAAAAAAAGAAGTAAAGTCTGTTCCTCCACTACTGAAACTTGTGCCTCCACGTGCCTCAAGCTGCCCCAAGATTGTCCTGTGTATTCACTGATGTAATCCTCATAGCATCTCTAAGGGACCAGTACAATGACAGCGTCCACTTTAGGGATGGAAGGAACAGAGACTCAGTGCTTGAGCTGCCAAACAGCAGGTCCTGTGCTGCCCTCATCCCCCAACTCACCCCGGCCCCTTCCCCGGGGTCCGACAGCCTCTCTTGCCTCTTTGGTACCCTCCCTGTCTCAAAAGCATCGTGCAGAGCAGGCACACTTTTGTGTTGTAGTTTAGTTGTAGTAATATTAAATGTCCCTACATTTCTGGAGCAGCAATGGACAGATTCTGAAAGAAAACTTGAGATCAGCTGGGGTGCTGAGATGTCATACTTCAATGGAACATTTGCCGCAAAGATGCAAAAAGAGACATCCAACTCGAGACCCCCAAAATGCAGCTTCTGTAAAGCAGTAATAAGTATGACTGGGTGGAGAGGGGGAGCAGGAGACGTCTGGGGACATGCCACTCTAGGAGGACCATACAACTCTCAGGGAGGACTATACCACTTGGAGGACCATGCCAATCTGGGATAGCACAGCAGTCTTTTGCAGTCAGGTGGAGGCCGGGAGAGTCCTGCGCAGTCTTTAGCCTGTGGGCTGTCATCGGCTGCAGGAATGGTTCTTTACAAACACTGATGCCCTAGATGACCTCATGAATACTTCTTTGTTTGCAATCTCCTCCTTCACTTGAGATTAGAGTGTCAGCTATGAATTTGTTGTTCAGGGAGGCCATGACCGAGATTCCTGGGAGATCATTCAGATGGGCTCATCTCCCATCAAGATCCTGAAATTCTTCCAGCACTTGTGTTTGTTTGGGAGGCTTGAAAAATATTATTATATTTTCTATTTTGTTTGATTTTTCTTTACATTTTCAAGCCAAGCAGTCTCCCGCCCTTCCCCGGGTGGCATTTAAGGTGACGGAGTTGCAAAGCCTGCATCTCCGGAGCAGTCTCTACCACCAAGGGAGAAACCCTTCATGCTCCACAGCAGAACAAAACAAAGAGGATCAGTGTCCTATTTCCAGTCCACCAGCCTGCAGGTGGGCAGGATCAAGAAGCACATGCACCTCAGCCGCACCCATGACTAACATCCTGAAATCAAAGCTGAGTACTCTTCCTGAAACAGTTGCAAAAACAGGCTTTCACAAGCAGCCATCCTGCAGGGCCAGTGTCCCAGATCCTGCTTCCAAAGTACAAAGAAGCCTTCTGTGATAAGCGCTTGTTCTTTTCTCCCTGGTGCTCCTGCTGCTGCAGCTGATGGTACCGCTGCGTGATCGCGTGTCTCACAGAACAGTTCCACATCTAGATAGCGGCTTCTCCCTAGTGAATCTAAACATTCAGAAGCTAAAACGAGGAACATAAATAATGACTTTACGGGAAATGGACCTAAGAGTTAAGGACCTTCGGAACTGAGCATAACCAATATAAATTATTTGTTTTTGTAGGGGAATGCTATGATATGCAGAACCACCTTGGCCTGCTCAGGACTTTGAGCTAAGTAAAGGAAGATTGGAAGGGCTCCCAAAGCAAAGATTTTCTCTGAGCTTCTCTTGCTCTCCCTCGTCCTACCTCTCTTGCTCCCCTAAAGTGAGTCGCAGAAACCAGGATTCCTCTTTCCCAAAGTAGGTCAGAGCAGCCAGAAACCAGAACTCTTTTTCTCCAAAGCAAGCGATAATGCCATAGAAAACTATAGCCCAGCCTTTCTGATAGGAGCTAGCTGGCCTACCTTGCCTGAAAGTAGGTCCTAAGACCCTCCCTTCATCCTCTGCATGGGAGGAAGGAAGGTTGTACAGAGAGGGCAAGGGGACTCTGAAGAGAAGCCTGCTGGGGACCCCACTCCACTATCCACCAGCTTGCACCCTTTTCATTTGCTCACCTTTCTGCAGTCTGGCTATTCTTTATCTAATTGAAGCATAGGAGGTGTGGTTGAAACATACAACAAATGTTCAAGTTTATAAAAAAATATCCTTAGAGTAAAAGGATTGCTATTGTTATTGATCCCCTTTCAAAAAACTCCCCACTTGGAACACACTTATCCCATTGTTCTTGCTGCTTTTGGAAGCAGTGGTAGAAGCCCTCTTTTGAGTGCCTTCATGAGATATGGATAGATAGATAGATAGATAGATAGATAGATAGATAGATAGAAACATAGACATAGATATAAATATAGATATAGACATAGATATATAGATGCTGACCCATATTGAAGGCAGGCTCATCAAAACAGTGTGGTCTGTGAATCTGGTACAGTGTGACTTCTTGCTGTTCCCCACATGAAAATGGCCATGAAAGGTAAACATTTTGAATTGATCTGGGACACCGAGGCAGCCACAATAGCTCAACTGGGAGACAGTTTTTCCTGGATCTTGGGTCATTAGTCGATAGTCTCCCATGCCTTTACAGCTTGATTTAGTGAATCCACTGTGCTTTCTTCTTCCAGTGCATCTTTTTTGGGGGGCCCCTGTCATGATCCTTACAAAAAGTGAGGAAAAGTGACAGATCTCTTGCATCCTCACTGGACCCGGGCTACATCACTGGCCAAGCTGCAGTGGAAACAAGAACTCATGCTTTCACATCCAGTACCCCGTTCATGACACTCACCTGACAAATAATTGACAAAGTTGGAGAATCCCCTGAAAATGGAGCCAGAGACCTGGGGTCATCATGTTCATTCTTGCAGTTCACTCACTCATGGTCTAACAAGGGCCATCCTTTTGACCTAGAAGTCTCTCTATCAAAGACTTTGGCTGGAAAAGAACACAGTATGTAGAAATGTATCTGATGACTTGGTGAAACATACAAAGTAGATTGATTGGATGCAATATGAAGCACTGTTCTGTGATTCTTGGTTTTGTTCATGTTTCTCAGTTGGAAGTACAAGTCATAAGGGCAGAGAGCTCATGGTCTTTTTATATATGAAATTTTTTCCATAAGTATGTGTTAACTATGGGATTATTATGGAATATTAACATAAAACAAGAAATAAATAGGTTCCAATCTGCACACATTATGGGGGTATTTTGGGGATGACAAAATTATGTGGGTTTTTTTCTATCTTCAAATGCATTTATACATTGTTGCTGATTTCAAGAAATTATATACTCTAAAATTCAATTATATTGTTTTCTAAATTGCTTACTCTGGTCTTTGCTTTTTACTGTATTACACATTTCATAAGATTAAGGACTATTTCTGCATTTTTTTTCTCTGTTGTCCCATGACTAAGCCCAGAGCTTAGCACACAGTAAGCACTCCATAAATAATAGTTGTTGTGCTTCTTTTTTACAACCCAATAAAAGCCTTTGCCAACTCACCATTTTGTGATTGTCAACAAGATTTGTGGCTTTTTACCTCAGAACACTGACCAGTTTCAAGAATTCGTAGCTGGCTTCAACTCTCAGATGAAAATGAAATAAAGTAAGCTCCCTAACTTTGGGCTAGAGAAGCCCGTAGTACTTATAAATACAGTAATAATCAAAGTGTCAGTGAGAAAACCAGATAGCTTAGCTCTGAAGAAATAGGAGTTCCATAAGCACTCAATCAATAAATCTCCCTTTCGCTAATAAAAAAATAATAACCTTGGCAGCTCTCACATCAACTCTAGTTTCTTATCTGAGAGAATAGTATTTTTCTAAAGTATTTGTTCTTTTGAGAGGTTACAGATGGCAAGCCTGTTTAATTCTAGTAACACACTGCTTGTTCCTAACCAAATTCCAAATGGCATCAGTTAACCAGACTTGGAAACTTGGATGATCACGCAAACACATACCAAATGTCTGTCAGTTGCTATCTGAAATACTAGGCCAGGCCAGAGATGAAAAGGTCCTGGCCCAGGAATGACATAAAGTTAAGTACAGAACATGGGTTGCTTGCATAACAATAAATAGATTGGTGTAAATAAAACAAAGTTCATTAACAAGGGACAAGATGAAATATGTGGCCCATAAACTCCTACTTGAAGTCTTGGGGGGTTTTATATGTTGTGTGTGTCTTGGTTTGGTTTCTTCTGGTGCTGGGTATTGAACCCAGGACCTTATACATGCTAAAGGGGTGCTGTATCACTGAGCTACATCCCTATCCCTACCTTAAGGGAGGCTCTGAATTCCACAAACTACTGAGCTATTATTGCATATCAAGCCATGATAAAACTCTGGCCAGTGGCTTAAGACAAGGAGCATTTATCATCACCCACAATCATAATATTGCCCAGAACAAGATTACTGAAATTCTTTTAGCCTTGGCTCAGCTCTCAAGCTTCTGTAGGCTGCTGTGGGTGGGGTTGGCGTTCTGCTGATCTTGGCTCCACCTTCTCACAGAGTTGGTGATTGGCTGGTTACAGGCTTAACCTGGAGAGATTAACAACATAGACCTGTGCTGCTCTTTATAAGGACCTGCTGCCGAGCTGACCCTTGGCTGACAGTTGGGAGCTTGACTGTGGAATGTTCCCTGTCCTACTCATTATATTCATTTTTCTATTGCTGGTGTCACAAATTACTATAAACTCACTGGCTTAGAATGACATAAATATATTCTCTCACAGCTCTGGAGAGCTAGGAACTGAAATCGGAGAGGATGCCTGCATTTCTTCCAGAGGCCGTACAACATAATTCATTTCCTTAGTTTCTTAAACTTCTGCATTCCTCAGCTCATGCCCCCCTACTCTACTTTCAAAACCATCAGTGTAACGTTTCTATTTTTTTCCATAATTTTATTGAGAAATAAATAGCACTGAGACAGTTTCAAATCAAATTGGTAGGACAGTTCCAATAATTAACACATTGCATACTGCCTTCCTAGTGGTTGTTTATTGTACAAGATGTAGAAATGATATCCTATTTACAAACACTATTAGAACAAATCCCTCTATTAGTGCAACATTTCTAACCACCCTTCCTCTTCTTCTTTCCCTCCCTCATTCCCTCCCTGGATAACCCAGGAAAATCTTTCCCATCTCAAGATCCTCAATTGAATCACACAAGCAATGTCCCTTTCATTACAGTAGATAATGTGTTGCTAGATTCTGGCTGTTGAGATTAGACACTCATTAGCCATTATTCTCTCTTGCCTGACACACAAGCTAAGAAGGCTTCTCTGCATACAGGGACACAGTCCTGTGGTGCCAGTTTTCCTAGACTGGGCAAACAATGTGATGTACAGCAGACTGACATTTCAGTAAATTGTGCATGGTCAGATGAACACCTTGTGCTTATGTTACCCATTTCCAATAAATCCCTAGACTCTGAGGCTCATGTAAGCTTCCCCAGACAGAAACACTCTGCTGTGTTTCTGGATCTCATGGCTGGAGGAAGTAGTGGGTCCTGTGCCATCCTCCTCCTGCGCTTGAGGGTGGCACTACGAAACCTGCACCAGGACAGCCCTGCCCAGTGANTTTTACCCTTGGTGATCCTGCCGTGCATGCTTCTCTTGGGCTAATCAGACCCATGAGTACAACCTCTGGAGCTTAGGAGTCTGTCTGGTGATAATCAAACATGCAGGTGGTCATGGGACTTCAACCCCAAGCAAGGCTGCTGAGAGACAAACCTGAGCTGGCATAGTGAAGTCTCCCATGTTCTACTGGTTGGCTTGTCCTGGCTTTCAACTCACAAGATACTCTGAGCCAGACAGACACACCCAGGCCTCTGAGGGCTTAGGCCTAAAACCAGCATCCGGTGAATTGCAGTGCATTCTGGTGGCCACAGCAAGTTACAAAACAAACCCGTATTTGAAGGCTAGAGTAATAGACTCCAATTTGATAGAGGAGCCCCCAGTAAAATCTCACTGAATTAGGCATAGTTTTATTGATGCTATTAATAGGAATTACCAGTGCAGTCAATCTTGTTAAGTGTTTAGACAATTTGCAATAATAATGGGGAATTAAAACTGTTGTTTTAAAACAAGAGAATACGATAATACAAATATCACTTCTGGGTTATGAAATGGTGTTGGAGAATAAGATGAATAAATAAGCAGGAAATCTTAGCGATACTGTAGTTAGAAAGCTGTAGCAATTATTTGGGAGTGAAGTAAACAATAATTAATGTATCCAGGGAGAAAAACCAAATTCCCTGTTTGAAACTGGTGAGAAACTGTTAATCAAGATGAGTTTGGACAGAGTTTTTGGTGACATTTATTCACGGAAATAAATACATTTACTCACTGAAATATTCATTGAGTGTGTACTATACACTGGGATTACAGCAGAGAACAAAACAGATGTGTTTCTTTCTTCATGGGATTAATTTCTACTTGGATGCTTCTATGACAGGAATGTTTAAGCAAGCCCTAATGAATTAGAAGGAGGGAGCCATACAGAGAAGAGTTCCAAGCAGAAATAATAGCGTGCATGAAACATTGAGGAAGAAACGATGAAGTCCTCTGAAAGTGCTCTAAAACCTCTCTGAGGCTAGAGTAGAAAGGCCGCCATTGAGGCAAAGAAGATGAACCATGACCAATCCATCAGCAGAGCTTTTCTAACTACAATAGAGTCTAGATCTCATTCTAAGCACAGCTGGAAATCACTGAAGAGCCATGTGCTTCTAAAAATGGCAGTTCCAGCATTGATGGACAAGTGTGGAAGCAGGAAGATAGTTAGAACCTCTCTACTCCATGTGGTCCACAGTCCAGCAGGTTCAGGTTCAGTGAGCCCTGTGGGAAATGCAGAATTGTGGTCCCCTTCTTCAACCTAAAATCAGACTGCGTTCAAACAAGATCCTCAGGAAATTTACCTGAAACTTTGAGAAGCAGTGAGTTGAAAGTCCATGTTAGCTTGACCTAAAGTAGTGGCTGAAGAGATGGAGAAATAGAAGAGTTGTCTTCAAGACAGTCATGGACCTTGTGATTTGGGTTGGAACCAAAAGCTGGTAGAGGACAGTGTTGAAGTCCCGTTGAGATAGTGGTTAGACCCAGGAGGGAACACTGGTGTCACGGATAACCTTGGGCAGAGTCCAGTACCCTGGAGAGCTCCCATGCCCAATAATTTTCTGAAGATGAGAGACTAAGGATCTACAGAGAGATGGCTTTTAGACTCAGAACTGTCAGATCTTCTTGAGGAAGCCTTGTTGATCACCAGATTCAGTGCTATGATTGCTAGGAATCTTCTGTCATTTGGAAAGCCTTATACACATATGGGCACATACAAGCACATATGGGCATGTACAAGCACATACTCTGAAGAAAGCCAGAAGACTGGGATGCAGTAGAAGTAAGAAGGATGCACATTTCTTGACAGTCTTTGCTCTCAAAGGCCCTTTCACACTGGACATGATAGCACACTCCTGTAATCCCAGTAATCTGAGAGGCCCAAGCAGATGAATCACAAGTTCAAATTCAAGCCAAATCTGGGTAACTTAGAGACTGAGACCCTGTTCCAAACCTGAGAAAGGGATGTGTATGTAGCTCAGTGAAAATGCCTGTGTTCAATCCCTGGTATGACAATACCACAACAAGAAGTGTTTTATTCCTGGAGCAGGAATTGAAGTTTGGTCCAGGGTTAGGATTCAACCCCAAAGTAAACCTGCAAGAATATTAAGTAGTGTGATAATTCTGAAAACAGAAATGGGTCAGATTTCCTTAAGATCATGAATTGAAGCTTGGTCCAGGGTTAGGATTCAATCCCAAAATAAAACTGCTAGAATATTAAGTAGTATGATAATTCTGAAGACAGAAAAGGGTCATATTTCCTTAAGATCATGAAGGGAAAATTAGCAGAGCATGGGAAGGATAGGGAGAAGTCAAGAATGGACAGTCAGAACCCTTAATTGCTACCAGGATCCTGCCTGTGCTCTCATCTGTCCTGCATAGAAATGCATACAGCAAATAGACATTCCATTACAATTCCACAGCCCATCTGAAATATCAACCATGCCACTCTCACTAAATTGATTAAAAGAAAGACAGGTGTGAGTGGGCATGTGGAACAATCGGGCACCATACATTGTTGGTGAGAATGTAAAACGATACAGCCATTAGGAAAAAGAACCTGATAGTTTCCTGTGAAGTTAAGCACATGCCTACCATATGACCCAACAACTTCACTCACCAGTAGAACACATCCATAAATGGTTCCATAAAGTTCTTTTAAAATCCATGAACTACTTTTACAGAAATCTTTACAGCAGCTTTATTCAAGTAGATAAAATAAAAGGAAACCACCAAAAAGTCCCTCAATCAAAGAACACCATAAGCAAAGTGTGATGCATTTATACAATGGAATGTTACTCAGGAAAAATATGAATGTTGCTAGAGACAACAAAGATGAATCTCAAAAAAGCATGGATAAATTAATTGTGATATAGTCACACAATGAAATATTGCTCAGCAATTTAAAAATAGCGATCTATGCATAGACACAAAAATGAGGACAAAACTCAAGCAAGAAGCCAGATACGAGAATAAGTAGTACATGCTCTATGATTTCATTTTTATGAAATTATAAAAAAGGCAGAATTTGTATGCAGTGATGAGAGGCAGAATTATTGTGGTCTACTAGAGGGAAAGGAATTTTGAGAAGACGGAGGCTGAGGGCAACTTCCAGGCTAACAGGAATGTTCTATAATGTTCTACATTTTGATTGGGGAGATTTTTCACTTAGATGTATACATTAGACAGAAACACTTAAGATCTATGAGTATTATTATATATAAATGTTATCTCCATCAAAATAAAATTTTAATTAACAACAGCAGCCAGTAATCTTCCTGGTGTTTGGTGCATTCCAAGAGCATGAGCCTCTGTCAGCTGCTTTGTCTCACCCTGGACAAACCAATGAGGCCACTCGACACCCCTTCCTATCTGGGGAGGATGGGCAGAGGGATTGGCAGCTTGCCCAGGCAGTTGGTGAGGAGCTTGAGGAAGCTGGGTTTAGCAACAGCTCTCGTGCAAAGTGAGAACAATGCCTGTAACATGTGATCATGAAGTGGTTGCATCCCCACTGGAGCCTGAGGGTCATTGGGAATCTCATTTCGAGTGGACTCCGACCTCTGGCTAAGCCACAGGGCCAGATGACCCGCCCAGCTGCTCTTGCAGGCAGCCCCAGTTCCACTAGCAACTGGGAAGAAGAAAGAAAAAGCCAGATTTTTAGTGTGGCAAACATTCATCCCAATATAAAAGAGATGTAAAAGAGCAGCCAAAGAAGAAGACTACACAATAACAAGGCCACATGTTCCCAGATCTGGTCTTCTTTTTTTCCTATAACTGATTTAGTCTCAGTTCTCATCGATCTTTGGAACATCTCTTCTCAAAGTGGATTAATTCAACTCACAGGCCGTACTTACTATAACTGGGTGCTGGGCCATGTACTTAAGAGTTCAGATAAAGGGCAGGTGCTGACTTTTGAGGAAGAAGTTGGGTTGCTGTCACATCCATCATCTGATCCTGAGATATCCCTGAGAGGTGAATGAAGCTGGAATAATTATGCCTCCCATTTCACACATGAGCAAAGTGAGATTCAGAAGTTTGAAGAGTTCTCAAGGCCTTGTAGGAAAGCTGGGATTTGAACCCAAATGTTCTTAGATATAGTCCTTTCTCCACTAAAAATTTATTCCACCCTTGAGTCTGAAGAATATTGAGAGCTCATAAGCACAGATGTGATAGGAAAGCAAAGGAATCAAGACCGGGCTAATCCTAGTTGTCAGAAAGGTGTCGAAGCCCTCATGTGTCCACTCTGAATGAGCATTAGGAGTACAGGCTGGGCAGACAGGGGTAGTATGATCAGGTGAACAGATGGCAAGTGGTGAAAGTATTCAAGTCCACTGAGTCACATACTTTGAAATGACACCTCAGTCCTTCATGCCACTATGACAGCACCATAAACTTGGCAATGTAACAAGTACACAAATGTACTTCTCACAGTTGGGCATGCTGGCAGGTCAAGATCAAGGTGCATGCGTGTGAGGAGAGCTTTCTCACTGTGCCCTCAGAAGAGCACCTGGGAACAGGCTAATTAACCTGCACCTTCACATGGCAGGAGAGCAGAAGACAACAAACCTATTCTCACAAATGAGCATTAACCTATTCATGGGGACAGAGCAGTCCAGGCCTAAATGACTACCGTTAGACCCCACCTCCCCAAACTCTTGGATTTGGGGATACACTCAGGCCATAGTACCAGGTAAATTAGTCAAGTTCATTAATTCCATGTTTTCCATCAGCAGTGATCTATAGGTGAACGACATAGTAGGTTCAACATGACAGGAGGGACATCGGAGTCCCAGTAGAGTGGGATGCATTTGAGCTAGTTACTATATCTATCTCTGCAAGGTCTTGGTAGAAAGTGACAGAACTGGACTTGAGTTCTATTAAGCAAAAAGCAATTTGTTAAGAACATAGATGGCTCACAAATAAAAGGAAAAGTTAAACAACCAGACCTCAAGAAGGCCATGAAGTTAATGCAATTCTGAGAATTCAAGTAACAAGAGCACAAGGAAAAGGTCTTTTGGGTGTCAACTTCAACAGTTTTCTGTGCTTTCCTTTGTTCAATCAAGATTTTGTTTTCCAAGGGGAGAAAACATGATTAACCAAGCCTGTGCCACCTACCTTCACCATGGCAGGTGATGAAGGGGACATCTGGAATAACAGTCATGAAAAGTTGTGCACCCAGTGAAGGCTAGGTTCTTTATACAATAACCAGGAGATGAGTGGTGCTATTTTCAGGAGAAACAATATGGGTACTTAGCAGGCAAAACCTTTGGTGTCCAAGGTAGGATTCATAGGAAACTGGAGAGCCAGCTAGCGTAGCCAACAAAAAGACATGGTCGGAAAATAACAGAAAGACAAAGTAGGAACCGCTTGCATCCCAGAATGCCTGTCATATACCAAGATCCAGGTAAACATGAGCAAATATCTTCCTAGGCCATCATACTCTACTGAGAAAATGTAAAACATTCACTACTTTAGAAAATAGTTTGGCAGTTCTTCAAAACATGAAACATAGCATTGTCACATGGCTCAGCAATTCCACTTCTAGGTATATAGCCAAAAAAAATGGATACAAGTGTCCAACAAAAACTCATCTATGAAAGTTCATAATAGAACTGTTCATGATAGCCACAAGGTGGTAATGATTCAAAGGTCCATCAATGGATAAGCTAAACATGGTGCATCTGTAAATGGGCTGACTTGGTCATAAAGGCACTGAGCACTGATATATGCCAAACCTTAGACCATAGATGATCCTTGGAAAAGTTGTGATAAATGAAAAGGCCACACAAAGGGACACTCATTCTCTAATATCCCTTAGAGGAAATGACCAGAATAGGCAAGTCCTTAGTGGCAGTAAGCAGATCCCTGCTTTTGAACACTGGAGAAGAAACTGATGGTAAGCAACTGTTTGATGAGGTCCAGGGTTCCTTCAGTGTTGATGGAAATTTCCTGGAACTTGGAAGCAGTGATGGCTACACAGAAGAGTGAAAGCATTCAAGGTTACTGAATTGTACACTTTAGAATGGTGAATTTATGTTATTTGATTTTTGCCCCAACTGAAAACAAAAGCATCTTTTTATAATTACTGCTGTACAGGTGCCTACTAGTTACGCAGACTAACAAGCATGTGGGCACCCCACACTTTGATCTTCTCCACCCCTCTTACCGTCTGTCTCCCCTATTCCCTTCCTCTCCTTCACCTGTGTCCCTTCTACTTCCATGTCTTCTCTCTCTCTCTCTCTCCATCCTCCCTCTCTCTTCTACAAAGATATATGTCTTTAGGTATGCGAATTCTTTCACCTCACGAGATGATCTAGCTTCATCCATTTTCTGAAAATACATGATTTCATTCTTCCTGTGGCTGGTTCCTACTCCACTGCATGTATGTGCCACACGTTATCCAGTGATTGGTTGGTGCACCCAAGCCATTTCCATAGCACAACTCTTGTGAATGACTCTGCAGTAAACGTGGCCATGCTGACTTGAATTTCTGGGAAATACGCTGAGGATGGTATAAGCATATCCATCCAGCAGTGTACAGGCACACCTTTTTCCATGTTCTTGCCAGCATTTATTATTTTTTATATTCTTAACAACAGCTATTTGACAGAGGCTCCATAGAATCTCAGTATGGTTTTGACTGGTATTTCTCAGATGGCTAAAGATGGTGAATATTTTTACACACTTAGTGGCCATTTGCATCTCTTTAAAAAGGTGTCTGTTTAGTTCACTTGCCATTTTATTGATTGAATTATTTGGATTGCTTATTTTGTTGTGAGGTTTTTTTTTTTAGTTCTTTATAAATCCCACAGATTAATTTTCTGTCAGAGGTTAGCTGATAAAGATTTTTCCCATTCTATAGGCTGTCTCTTTGTGCTAAGAATTGTTTTCTTTGCTGCACAGAAGCTTTTTAATTTAAAGTAATTCTGTCTGTCAATTTTTGCTGTTATTTCCTATTCTACTGGACAAAATGCCTTAAGATTACATAACAACAAATGACTTCCAAAGATGATTTTACAAATAAACTGTTCCAGTGATTTAACTCTAAGCCCTGCAATTGTTTTCGAAGTTAACCACATAAGAAAGTAGGCTCTTGCCGGCCCCGCCCCAGGGAAGGCTGAGACAATGATTGAGACTGGATGCGGTGGTGCATGCCTATAATCCCAGCTCTTAGGAGGCTGTACATAGGCAGATCACTATGAGATCAATCTAGTAGTGAGACCCTCAACACCCTGTAGACCCTTCTCTAAAATACAAAAAAAAAGAAAGAAAGAAAGCTCTAACCATACAAGCAAGTGGTATCACACCAGACAGACAAGAAATCTACTTCACTGCCCATAAGCCTGGAGGACTCACAGATGCAGCCATTATAATGGTGATGCACTATTGTAATCATTAACTACACAAGAAAAGATGTCTGTATGGAAAAGGAGATAGAATGAATCAAAGCACATTTGGCTCTGGATGTTAGAGTAAAAGAAGACCTTAAGATATCCTCATCTTATAGAATTAAAAAAATGGGATGTTCTGTGGGCCGGGGAGATGGCTCAGTAGAATAAGCGCTTGCCTGGCAAATGCAAGGGCTTGAGTTCAATCCCCAGTTCTGGGGGAAAAAAAAAAGGGTAACTGTGAGTTCAAGGCCAGCCGGGGCTCCAAACTCAAGCCCAGCCTGAACTACACAGTGAGACCTTGCCTTAAAAATAAAATAAAATATCCCCCCAAAGTGACCACATGTGGAAGGCGACCGTGCTCATCAGTGGATTCCCCCATAGAAGAATTCATAGCTGACCATGCCCTTCAGAGGGGGTCCCAGTGCACGACAGGGAAGGGCATATTCTTGTCCCCAGCTCTTCTCTGCTTTGCCTCCTGGCTGCTGTACTCCAGCAGCTTTCTTCCACTGTGCCATCCCATTATGCATCTGCCTTGGGGCAGGCTCACTTTGGGCTGAATCCACTGGAACCGTGAGCCTAATAAATCTCTCCTTTAAATTGCTGGTGTCAGGTAATTTGTTTCAGCAGAGGCAAAGTAGCTCATATCGGCACTATTTAGTCGAAGAACGTAGCCTGACAGGACCAGTGCTCTAGCTCTTTCCATCACATGACGGTCATTGTCAGGATGATCCCATGAAGGTTTTCCAGAGCAGCTGGAATCTTGCTATTTGTTATGCCAGGGGGGACTGTATTTCCCTGAAAAACCTCAGGGTTGGGAGCCAGGGAGATGGCTCAGTAGAATAAGCACTTCCCTGGCAAACACAAGGACCTGAGTTTAATCCCCGGTTCCACCAAAAAAACAAAACAAAACAAAACTCTCCTATCCACACTATTGAAATAACATTTATCCTTGTGCTCTAAATAGTAATTCGTGTCACCACCCAAACTAGAAAGCTGGCTTCCTGGGTGCTACCTCTCTACTTCACACCCTATGTTCCAAAAAAAAAAAAAGCATCCAACTTCCCAGTTTTAACTTTAGGACCTCTAGTGAATTTAGACCCACTTTTCTTGAGTTCATGGTTTCCTAACCTTGGACTTGGGTTATTTCACACCCGGCCTAACTGCCCAAGATTATCTATGGTTAACTCTGGCAATGATTCAGGGGGCACAGAAATCTGAGATGGAAACAACTCTATACACGGTGTCATCTGCCACTGCTCTGCATGGGATAAAATCTGGGTGTAGTAGTATTTTCCTCCTTGGGTCTCATTCCAGATCCACAATAAACATCAGAATAAGCTATAAATAAGTTTAAAAGATTCATATCTAGCAACAGCAACTGTGGCAAATCTCAGTACCTTGCTTCTCCAGATGCACAAAAAACAATTTTGACATCAGATTTCAACCAATATAGGATTATTTGGCTCCCTTGGTAACCGAAAGTTCTGCCCTAGGTGACAATCAAAGACTGTAGGGGTCCAGTTTCCCACTAGCTCTAAAAATTCTTATTCTCTGAATATCTGGGGTTGGGGAGAGCCTACTAAGAGGTCAGTGGTGCAGAAGGAAAACTATTGAAGTATTAACTGTTAGGAACTAAAAGTGCAGACACAGATGGCAGTAGGGAAGGCAATCCGTAGAAAAGACAGGGGAGGTTTCTTCCATGGGCAAAAACTGCTATCAGAAACATCGAACAGATGTTTCCTAGGCAGAGTGCAGCACCCAGGATTCCATCCCATGCAGTGCCAGCCCCGCCCCTGGGGCACGTTGAGACAGCAACTGAGACTGGGAGTGGTGGCTCACACCTATAATCCCAGCACTTGGGAGGCTGAAAACAGGAGAATCAGTACAAGATGATCTACGCACTGAGACCCTGTAGACCCTGCACTAAATACATTAAAAAATAAAGATCTAACAGCAATCTCATATTAACGTTATCACAAGTCTAAATTATGTTTCCATTAATTCATGCAGAGCAATGAATACATAGTGTTGTAACCTTTCTTTTTTTAAAGGCTGCAATATATAGATTTCAAGAAATATATGCTGCCTGATCATGCATGATGGGCTATTACTATATTGTGAGCACAGACATTCAGACTAGAAGATAGAGGTTCAGATCTGTTTCATTCAGCAGTGCATCTAGAACATAACAGGAAATAAGAAAAGGACAGCTAAGGAGCTTCTAGAGGTCTACTGAGCCCAATACACCAAAACCACCCAGGAACCAACGCTATCCATCATCCAAGGACTCTGTCCCTGACACACCACAGAGGAAGGACTGGGGTGGCAGTGCTGTAGTCATGAAAACCCCTCTCCATATTTTCTGGCTCAAGAGGAGACATAGTTCATGTTTATCGAACTCTGAAAGAGATCATAATCATGAACTTCAATAATTTTTGCCAGTTTAAAAAATAGGAATATTGGCCAGGTGTGGTGGCATACACTTGCAACCCCTGCACTTGGGAGGCTGAGGCAGGAGGATTGTTGTGAGTTAGAGACCAGCCTGGGCTACAAAGTGAGCTCAGGCCAGCCTGAACTGCATAACAAGACCCTGTTTCACACACACACACACACACACACACACACAAAAGAATATTGGTGTCTTGCTTATTAAATTTTGGGGCCTAAAGACTGTTTCTTTTGCAAGACCTGCTTGACCAAGGCTTTGAGCCAAAAAAAAAAGTTGGGCAAGGAGTGTTCGGAACAATAGCTAGTGCCCACATCTGAAATACAGTATGTTCTTGGAGCAGAGTGGCTGCCCCCACATCTGTGCCACTATCTGTGAAAGTCTTGCACAGCAGGTATTCTATTAAACACCACTCCAACATTCCAAGGACAACGGTCTTCTGCTCAGAGCCCTGGCCCTTGTTCACACTATAGCTTTTCTGCAAAGGGACTCAGCCATGAACAGCTTCCCAGATGGCCGGAGTTTCCCTCCCCCAGGCTGCCTCCTGCCAAACCCTTTGCTGGCTAGCTTTTCCCACCCCCTACATTGGCGACACCGCTTGAACACTGCCAAGGACCTGAGATGTGAGGACTAGACTTCTCCCCTTGAGTGCTGTTGGCACTTTTCCCATCAAGACAATGAGAACTGGCAGGAAGCAGGCAATTTCTCTCCCAGCAGGCATTGGTTTGGCACAGCCAGAAGAATCAGGGGACAAAACTTTCAGGCCTTTTGTGCTTGACCCCTCCCCCACAGTGCCTCTCTGCATCCTTTCCTCTGTAAGGCCTGTCTTCATCTCTCTCTGGCTCCTTGCTCTTCTCTGTTCTCTCTCATTGGACAATCTCCTTCCTCTTTCTATTTTGACTTCCCCCCTGCCTTTGTTTCCTTTCTATTTCCAGTTTCTTATACTATCTCACATGTAGCTGTCATCTAGTTGCCCAGTTTTGAAAATGACCTCTCAAGAATCTTTCTGCAGATGCACTTCCCACCACTAATTCTTCCTTTGTCCTTTAAGCAAAATGACCCCTTCATGTCACTCTGATTTAAGACCCAAGACTCAGCTCCTGGTGCCCAGAGAAAGAACCCTAACTCAACTGTAGCGGATAGTCAATCCCCTTCAGAGCGTGGCTTGTGCCTACCTTTCCTTCTTCCCCTCAACATCGGTCTGTTGGTTCAGCAAGTAAATACATGTATTTATTTACCACAGAAAGACTGTACTAGGAATTGGAAATGAAATAAATGCAAAATGTATGCATAAACATTCACAGATGAAACAATAAGATGCCTACGAGTTGCTTCAAAATAACCCAGGAAGTGCGAACCAGCACAATGGAAAGGCATAGACAAAAGACGATTGATTGTGAGTTGGATAATTATTGGCCTCGGGTGGTGAGTGTGTGGACTCCTTATATTATTGTCTCCTGCCTCAGTGTCTGTTTGAAAATTTCCAATTAAAGTCATGATGGGTGAACAGAACCAACAAGCCGCCGGGCTCCTGCCATGGCTTGTGTTTAGGTGTCCCCCCAAAGCCTCATGTGGCCATAGGACCAGTGAGCACCTTGTTCTGCAGCCTGGAGCAGGATGGTTAAGAAAGGGGAAGCACCGCTTTGGCATAATCTAGCCTCTTGAGTACAGTTGGCAGGATCCCCATCCCTTGCCAGTGGAGGGCATGCCCATCCTGGGCAGCAACTTCAACAGAGTGTGCTCAGAGAAGAGTCCAAGAACTGTCCTGAGAATAAACAATGTGACATGTGTTTTGTAAAATCTAAGCTAATTATATGATTTTTTTTTGACCATTTGGTGAAGTAACAAAGTGATTTGATTGCACAGGGCCAAAGAGCCAAGAATAGCTAAATTTATCACATTTCTTCTAAATAATATACTGCCTGCATCCTCCATGGTAACACAAGCATATAATTATAAAGCGCATGAAGTAGCATGGTTTCCCTTCCCCAAGTGGGAAGGGTAGGACTGCATGCCACACCTCCTACAACCCACTGCTGCACATGGCTGGTCATACATACGATTCTCACAGAGGACTCCCATCACCACTCCACCTATAGCAGCCATCTCTACCCTGGCCTGCCATCTTCTGCTCAATTTTCAGTAACATTTGTTTCTATGGGTAATCATATATACTTGACTGGTGGTCTTCCCTGCCCTCCCCCTATAAAATAAGCTAGTCTTGCCTGGCATTAACTTTCTACCACAGAAACCAAAGCTGGAGGAACAGCCGATGTTCAATGTCTGAATGAATGAAGGTGGTATTCATTATTTATGGGCTAGTTGGTTGATTTTCTGAGACAAGGTCTAAATTTGTAGCTTGGACTGTCCTTTGGTTCACTAGGTAGCCCAGGCTAGCCTCATTCAAGGCAACTCTCCTACGTTAGCTTCCTGAATGATAAGATTACAGGTATACAGCACCACACCCAGCTAAATGTGGTGTTTTTCACTCAGCAGGCTCCTTTGCAATAATAGTACCAAAGCTTTTAAAATGTAGTGTTCGGCCTCTGTGTTTACACACCATCTTTAAAAATCTTTACTCAACTTCTGGGATGATGGCAGAGTGGTAAGCAGAAGAGAAACAGCCTTTCTAACATGTAGTGTCCAGACACTGGCACGTAGCAATATGAGAAACAGAAGGAGGGAAGGGCCAGCAAGATAGCTCATTGGACTGAGCACCTGCTTTGGCAAACACAAGGACCAGGGTTTGATCCCCGGTCCCTCACGCCACACCGGCCCTACCCCTGGAGCAGGCTGAGCCAGCAACCAAGTCTAGGTGTGGTGGC